>CAUJNA010003589.1:172500-197445 GCA_963377175.1 Effrenium voratum | reverse complement strand
CTGGGCACCACCCCCAGTCGCAAAACCTACGGGTGTGCTGCTCTCGCGCACGCACTTGATCATGTTGCTATTCAAAGCTTGACGTCCGATCAAGTGTCTCCCTGCGGCAGTATCCCAAAGCCAACTGATACGATTGTCGTCAGAAGCGACGCTTGCCATTGCCGGAATGAGCTGTGCAACAGCTGCACTCGCCTTTGGCGGCGGGTTATTATAAAATAATATTGAGGTAGAAACAAAAGTGAGTACTCCTACTCACCTTATGTTGCCAGCCGGCACCTTAATTTCTCGGATGCCCCCTGCCACGACTGAGTTCTCCCATGTGCAGATTGGTCAGATAATCTCTGTGGAAGACTTGAGTAGTGAGTCTTCTAGGGTATCCTCCCGACGTACTCGCGTACCCTGCCGTTCCAAGAGTTTAGAGAAACGCTGCCACACGCAATGTGTATGATTAGTGGCGACGTATATTAAAACATGCATGGCGTCTTGGCTTTCTCTGCCGCGGTCATATCGGCTGTCTTGCTGATGGCCTTAGACCTAGGAGTAAGGTTATCGCTCGAACCACCCTTACCTTTGCCCTTGGGGGGCTGGTGCTGCATTAGCTTTAGGAGGAGGCGGCTTTGGAGCTTTAACCTTCGGCGCAGGGGCTGCCGGAGTCTGCTGGTCAGCAGATTTATCCTTTTTGCTTTTCTTACTCTTCTTCTTGCGCTTGTCCTCGCTGCTTGCTGCAGGCATGGCATTAGGATTATTCCCCTGGGACATGACGGCTGGCTTGATTTGAAGACTTTTGTCAAACTCATCCCTGTTCCGCTTGTCCTGATGGAGCTCCAAGGCTAGATCAACCTTGGACCACAACCATTCCGGCTTCCTACGATGGCTGCCGATAGGGGCTTCCCGTGCCTTTTCTACCTTAGGCTTCAGCGCTGTGCACTTTTCCAGCTCATCCAACAGGTGATCAAACAAGGTTGTTTCCCTGGGTTGTTCTGCTACGGGGATTGCGGTCAGCACGTAAACGTACTTCTCCCGAAAGGCATCCAGGTCAGTAAGGGACGGGCCTGCAAGAGACAACTTTAACAAGTTACGGCCTCCTAAGGTCCCTATCCTACCTCGTTCCAACTGAAAGTGCTTGAAGATGGCACGCAACATGATTCTCCCTACGGGCATCCCACCTGATGAGATTCTCTCTTGTTCAACCATGTTTTGAAACAAGAGCCCGAACTTACCTTTGCGGCAGGTTTTAAGGAGCTTTGCGGCTACTTCACGATCTAACCGTGGGCCGCGATGAGTTCTTGCTCGGTGGAGGACATTGCTTGGGCCCACTGGTACACTTCATCTCCGGGGGTCTTCTGGAGTCGACCGATGGCCATCAAAACTTGATTGACGAAACCTCTAGCCTGACCAGCGTTCTCCGGAGGGGATGGTAGTACAAGATCCTTGAGATCCTTGACGCGGACAACGGACTCCTCGTATGCGGCGTGATCTACGGCGGTCATGCTTGCACTGGGATCGGCAGCCTGAGACGGGTCTGCATTGGGGAACTGGCCAGAGCCTCCCCCGCCTCCCCCACCACCATTCATGGTGAGGTATGGGCAATCCGTGTCTTCATGGCTACCGCCGCAAACTCGACATTGTGGGGTATCATCGTCTCCATCGGAGTCTGATGATGAGTCGGAGCTAGCGGCCGATGGCGCTTGTGGGGATGACGAGTACAACCCTCCCAACATTGTGATTGGTACTGGCGGAACACGAGTGCCGTTGCCAGCTTTTGGCGGAGGCGGCGCCCCTGCGAGGGGCGTGGGAGGCGCTGGAGGTGGTGCGGCCGGAGGCGGAGGTGGCGGAGCCACTTGATTAGCAACCAATTGGGAAAGCTGCTGAACCATTTCCGCTAACGCCGTCACTTGCACTCTCACATCGGCTTGATCCCTTGTACCGTCTCTACCCAACCCGCTAGTCCTCGACGCGCCGGGGGCTGCGTCTCCAACAGAGGACGCTGCTCCTAGCACTGCCGAATGGCCTGCGAGATGTTGACTTGTTGCACCCCCACCAGGGTCCCTTGAATCAGCTGGGGCATCGTGACCAAGTCCTGAATTTCGAACAGAACCACACGGAGGGTCGGGGATAGTACTTGTAAAAGCATTCCCTTGCGACGATGCGGCAACACCGGAGGCATCTTGTGAATCTGAAACCTGAGGTGCTCCAACCGGCTGATGGGTTCCTGGGGGAACTGTGCCCTGACTTGAGGCTTTAGCCGCACTTGTTTCCGTAGCTGTTTCGGCTATTGATGCGGCTTTTGGCGGGGACTCTTGCATCGGAACAGGGGTCGCACGAGCTTGTTGGGTGAGTTGCGCAACAACACGTTCGAGATCACCAAGTCGTTGATGCATCACAGAATTTTCCTGGGACAATCCACGAATAGTATGCTCTTGACTGGCAATGGTTTGTTCTCTTTGTGAGATTGCCTGTTGAGCCTCTTGAACAATGCGTTGAACCTCTTGCTGAGCGTCCTGTTGAGTGGCATTAACAACCTGTCGTGCGTTCTCGACATGGCCAATGGCTTCCTGTCGTGTCTGCTCGATTAGTTGCCTAGCCTGAGCCTCACTTTGTTGTGCTGTTTGTACAGCCTGCTGTGCTTGCGAAGCTAGCTGAGCGGCCTGAACCCTAACGTCTGATACTTCTCTTACAGCCCTTTCCCTGATCCATCCGGCCTCTTGTCTCGCCTGGTCGGCGGCCTGCTGTTGGTGCAAGGCGTGATTGGCTGCCTGAGCAGCGAGGTCGGATGCTCGATGAGCTTGCTGCACCGCAGCTCCAGCTATAAATGCCGCAGCGGGTACGTTAGTCATCGGGTCAGGTAATTGCGATCCCTGTGAAGGAAACTGAATGGCTGGGGAAGCTTCGGATGATGTAGGTTCTGACACGATCGGACCACTCGAGGGTGATGATGGTCGTGTTTGGGCTGCTCGTTGGGGTGTGGATGTGCGAACTGTGGACATAGCTGCAGGAACCATGGCTAGGTCAGGGTCATCCGGTTCAGAATCCCTATTTGGGGTCGACCTTGAACGGGGTTCTGATGGCGGTGATAAGCCCGTTGAAGCCATGACACAGCGATGCAATTTTGCACTCACACGAAGCTAGCTCCACGCGCTTTGAGCAGCGTGTCAAAAGGTGCTACGAGGAGATATCCCTGGAGTGGCAGCTGGTTGCGAAACGCTCAAGTGAGCCACTCAAGAAAATACGCCCTGCTGCTTTGCACCTGATGAATTCTGTATTTGTAATTGTACTTGTAGATTGATTGATCCGCACTGCCGCACTATGGTGCTTTATCGAGGGATGTTGCCAAGCTGTGTTGAGAATTTGTCTGCAAATCGAATGCCTGTAGCTGCAAAGATGCTGTACCGCGCAAAGCGACGGTTTTAACGGCTTGCAAGAAAGGCTATCGAAGTACCCGGTTGGCGGGCAACTGGGATGCAGATCGGTGGAGCTCCTCGAGGTACTGCGATGGATGCAGGCCCCTTGCCGCCGGGATGAAAAGTCGATTCCGGGACTCGATATACTCCCCAAGGTTCTCAAGTGCGTTGGCAAATCCGCTCGGCCCGAAATGCGGGAAGTTGCGGAACGCCGCGATGCCTGTCTTTTGAGCTTCACGGACAATCGCAGCTGTATCGTCAATGAGGGCGTGAACGCCCAGCTCGTGATCGCGAGCTTGTGGATGATCTTCTTGGGGGATCTCTCCACGTCTCGTCCGCAAGCGAATACGGGTCAGCCTGACGGAGATGTCCGGATGTCCGCTGTGCTCGGCGGTGAGATGTCGCCTCACGTGGCTGTGAAGCCTCCCGAACGAGTACCCAAGTGCCGTGCTCGTCAAATCGTGTCACAGGGTATATACTGTTCTGTGGAGCCAATACAATGGGCCGTGTGGCAAGGGAAGTCCTGGATGGCCTGCCCTCCCGCGCAAGCGCGGGTTCAACACTGTGTGCCCGATGTTCCACAGGGGTAGCAGCAGTCGGTCCTCGTCTCGGAGGCGATGGAGACCTCGGCCTTCGGGGCGATGGAGACCTCGATCTTTGTGTTGACCGTTCCCTGCTGCTCTCCCGCCGCGTTTCCGCAGCTCTAGCGTACACCCCGCGAAGCGCTGTCTTGGCGGCGCCCCGCAACACTTGTCTTTCCTCTGCTGATGGTCGGATGCGAGGCAATGGAGTGCGCGAATCTTGTAGCCAGGATGAAGCTGAAGGAGGCGTCGGAGGGCGTAGCCAGTCCGCTGCACTGCTCGCTGCTTCCGCCGCGCCAGAGGCTGCGGCTTTATCCTGAGATTGCACACCTTGCGGCAAGACCACACCTGCGGTTTCAACCGATGCGAGACGCTGCTGATAAGCGTTGTCCGCGGCCTGGATCACTTCGAAGGCTTCTTGGTCAAAATCCCACAGGTGCCAACTATCCAATGACTCACGCCAGGAAAAGAGCGCCTCGATCTGTTGCTTCGAGGCGTCTGCAAACCTGACCCACCGGAATCGCCTGTCCTGCCGCTTGTACTCGTCAACGACGATCTGTTGCAGAGTGTTGAATAGACGGGCACGCGGCCCTTTCCCACCGCGAGTGCCGCGGTGAGGGCCGGCTTCCATGTGCGACCAAACGGTCGCAGTCACGGAGGGGTTTGTTTACCCGAAAAGCGTTACGGCTGATAACCACTCAAAGGAGAGGGAAACACAGTTTTGTCAACAACGGGGGAACCCGGGGCCTTAAAAGGAACGAACCCCTCCGTGACTGCGACCTCTCCCTTAACCTTGTGGGAAGCGCGAGCAACGCGCTCTTTTCAGCACTTGAGCCAAAGCGACATGTGATCATGTCATGCTTGGGCATTGAATTGATTGTACAGCAACATGTTGCAAGTCATCTGACTCATGAAACCTCTGGGCCATAAATGTCATCGTGATAATTGACTGCAAAATCTAATGTTTGGCGATGATGAGGGAGGGCAGTGGAGTCAAGCCAGCGTCAGCAAAATAATGATCATGACAGCGTGTGACTTCCCTTGTCTTGCTTGCATTCCGAGTATCCGATTCGAAGGATCTTATTTTGGCACCAAGCGCTGCCAGCTCGTCAAGAAGCATCTTCTGACCAAAGGATTCAGCACAAGTCTAGCAACAGAGTAGACATAACAAATCCAGTCCTGACTGTTCCAAACGTGCACGACCAAAGGGCACCTGAAGGACATGCCCATTCGCCGAGAAAAGGGCGTGCTTGACACACCTGTGACATGCCCTTGACAGGTATGTCCTTGCTGTCGCTTGGCACCTGGAGGAACTTGGCCTCTGCAGGGCCTCCTCCTTCAACTCCCAGTTGGCAGCTGTTCCCAGCATCCAGCCGCCGCTGGTACCCAGCCATTGCTCCACTTCATTCTGCAGTTCCTGAAAAAGCACATGTTCTTCAATGACCTTTCCGTGTTTTCAGAAATGAAGAGCGCCTCAAGGCTCCTGACCTTGACATCCTTGAAGGTGCCCCTCAGAGGGACTTTCTTCGCGCATTGGTAGCCTGAAGGTGCTGATAGTCAGTGGAGAGCATCCAGCTAGAATGCCATGGCGTGCCTTCACCAAGGAATTTTACTCGCACATAGGTAGGTGGATGGCTGTCCTCCCAGTTGGCATCTGCGAACATAGTGAGGGTAAGTTCCAAGGACCTCCTCACTCATCCCGCACCTTGCACGCAAATGAAGCGGACAAGCAAACGAACAGTTTCCAGTCACTTGGTCACCGGCAGGATTTGCTTGACCGAGGAAGTCAATCCATTGCCCAAGTGAAAGTTGCGATGTCTGTTGCGAGTTGGTCATTTCAGAACAAACTGTTGAACACCACATGGCCCACTACTGATTTTTGACCAGAACTGTATTTCTGCTTGTACCATTGGTTTCAACACTAGGATCACGCAAATATTTGAAGCTAGAGCCAACTGCACAAATACTGTTTTCATGAAACAGGAGCCATGAGCGCGCGAGTGAAGCTGAACAGCTGACAGGAGCCAAGGACAAGGACAAGGACCTGACAGCAGGGGGCGGACCGCGGAGGATCTGCGACCATGGCCACCATGGCCCTCCCCTTCTGGGTGCGGCAGCTCCACGCCAAACATCGCCGCCGTGTCTCGGGCCTTCTTGCATCAGATAACCCGAGACGCGGTTCTCGGAAACCCATGGTGAAACCGAACTACTCGACAAGGCGAGCAATGCGCTTGGAAGCCAAGGCGCCTCTTTGAGCTGGCTCGCCATTGTGGACATTGCCTTCTGCATTTTTGCAACGTTGCCTTGTAGCTCTTTGTACCTGAAGTTGCAGACGGATGACCTGTATTTAATGCATGTGTTGTCCATTCCAGCGCACTTCCTCTCTACTCGCTTGATGTGTTGCCGAAGCATGGAGGTCTCCTTTGCAAACGGCTTGTTGCCAGCGGTCCAAGCAACATTAACAAAACAACTGCAGACCTGCCTGAAGCGATTGGCGCTGGACAGCCCTTGCCTTCTGCTCAGCAGCCTGAGCAACATCAAGAAGGAAGCAAATGAAAACAGCGAGGGGTGCGGCAGTTGCACGATCTGGACGAATGTGGAATGTTGCGTCTTGCATTCCTCATATGCAACCTTTGCGAAAACCAGTGCTTTGCTGGCCTCAGCTTGTTTGATCAGCTCCTCGTTTGGAGAGCCCGCCCAATGTAGAGCAATTTGAAGACCACACTGAGGCACAACTCTGACTCGGTTTGCTCTGGTCATGGGAAAGCATGCAACGACAAACATCAACTGCCGAAAGCGCGCCTGCCACAAATGTTCCTGGAAGGAATTGTGGTCAAAGTGCCCCTGACCGCGAAGAATCGACATTCGCAAACAAAAACGCTCAACAACCTTGGCATTCATTTCGTCAACGAAGTGCTGCTTGATATTGTGGATGACGGCCCTGATCGAGTGCTTTAAAGCTTTGCGAACCACAAATCAATCCATGCGAATCTGGCCTGGTTTCTTCGTCCGACTTCAGCCAATACGGGACCTTGAACCACTGCAGGTCGCCTGCAAGGCTCCAAGGCCGTGACACGCAGGACGACATACGTCAACCATATGTGCAAACCAGGCACTGGGAGGTTCTAAGACTTGTCCCAGCCCGCCAGTGGCCTGGCAACAGTGAAATTGTGCACTTCAAAGACTTCACATGCAACTTGCCTCCATCTCCTTTGCCTTCCTCTCCCGGTCCTGCTGCTCCTCCCACTTTAGCTGCTCGAAACTCTTATCCGCCATAGCCTGAAGCAATGCCAAAGGCATACGGATTTCCGCGAACCCCGGCCTCAAGTTTCTTGCCGGCAGGCCTCGATTCCGTGGCGGTGATGCCTTCTTCCTTTCCCACGTGCAACTCTCATGAAGCCGCTAAGCGACCGCCGGAAGCGAAACTTGCGCGACACCCGACAGCGCCTGAAGTTCCGCTTCGCTCAAGCCCAAGGCCCTGCCGAACCGTCAGGTTGAGGCAACTCGCAGGCCCAAAAAACACACGAAATGCTCGTTTTGAGGGCACTACTGGATGAGCGCTGGATCTCGCAAGTCGCCATTGGAACGAATAGCCTGCGCGATTGAATTTTTGTCCCCATGATCTTCCTAGCTCAAAGGTCCTTCTTCACAAAGACCATAACTTTTTGCAGCTGCCCATCCCTGGCTGCGAGCTGTTCCTGGGAAGCCAGCAACACAAACCAAAACACACAAACTCACACTGGTGATGTCCAATGCGCATGGGCCTCGTAAGATTGGAGTAACACTTGGGCATCAAACAGACGCCTCAATGCCTGCAATGCGTACAGCTTGACTGAATCATTCCATCAGCCTGCCTCCTTTTGCTGTTCTCCATGGTCTACCACCCTGATCGCCTGCGATTGATGTTTGACAGCCGTGGTGAGGTGCTGTGAGCAACTGAGTGCTGCTCTTGTGGTTTCTCATCAGCCCTGCCAAGCGCAAAACTAGCCTAGTCGCTTCAGCACGACAAACTGAGCAGTTCTTTCCAGGCCGGGTTTACGTCTGTGACTTGAGAACCACCAGAAGCCGCCGCCTTCAGCATGGATCTGTCTCAATCCACCTCCATGCATGTAAGGCTGCGGCCCCAAATCAAGGCCGACAGATCTCCTTTCATGGGACTCTGGACTCTGTGGGACTCTGTGGGACTCTGTGGGACTCTGTGGGGCTCTGGGCTCTGAGTGACGCGTGCCCGACGGCCCATTTCGGAGCTCCTGAGACCATTTTTGAAGTCGCTCCCGTCACCATAGCGGAGCGAACCTCGGCTCAGCATCCCAAGAAAAGCGCTTGCTGCTTGCCGGCCTCGGGGCGGTATCATCGGCCCAGGCTGGTGCCGGCCTGCCGCTGAGTTTGTTTTCCGCGTGCTTTGGAAGCTTCTGATGTCGATTGGTAAGCACGCAAACAGTTTCTGTTGCCCCAATATGGCAAACAGTTTCCTTTCGCCGTTGCCATGCTCAGCTGAAGCCCAGCCTCCAGCTGGGAGCAGAAGACCAGCATTGCTCCCCCCGGCAGTGCTTTGCTGCACAAGCTTCTGGAGCCACGTGCAAAAAATACACGTCGCATGAAATGGCATGAAATACCTTGCAAACCGATCTATTGCTCTGCACTAACACGTAACATGTCACCAAGATGCAAAACACAATTAGCTACCCCCACTTTCATCACACAACCAAGTTGTGAAGAATACAATTTGTGTTGCCGAATTATGTGGCAAGGTCAGTGGGCAATGTTAAGAAAAGCAAACACACTTGAAGCAAAATCCCACAGAACGGTTCCTAGGATTGAACCAGCTTATATCAACCAAATGATGTCCATCTTGATCATCCGTGGCTTTTCAACTAACAAATGCAAACTCAAATCACTCTCCTATTCTCTTTATTTCTGCTCCAATGGAACATCGGCGGTGGTTGGTATGCAACCTTCAATGCAGATTTGCACTTTACAATCCGCTGCCTGATTCCATAGACCTTGATCATGTTTGGTAATACGCCAAAGCCACAAAACGATCTCATGGCGAATTCAGAGTCTTCCAACGTGCAAATTCGTTTAATTTTGCCGATCGCTTGGCGGAATCGATGCAAAGCAGACATTCTTGCACTCACAAACCCCAAGTGCTAAGCCTGGTCGGGAATTGTGGACGAAAATGGATATGTGGTTAGATCTTTTAGGAATTGCGCACCCAGCCTTTGCGCCTCATTTTCTTGGGCCGGACGTAGCCTGCAATGCCAAATCACTCGAAAAATGTACGATATCACCAACAACGCACTGCATGTCGCATGCCTAAAAAATATAACGCCTTTCCAGCGTTCCCCGCAAATCTGATGGCAAAGGTACCTCTCAAAAATGGGCGTCATACAAACTATGTCGAGAGTACGCGACCATCTAGAATTTGTATTGTCACACGATCATGCTTACAAGCGCACCTTCACCTCCACTTGGCCAGAACTCATTACGAGACTCAACTTCCAAGCCTGGGTTGGCAGTGCACGCAAAAACCGTGGCATTTCTGCCTGAGGAACTCACATGCAGCCAATGCCTGAACATTCCAAGATTTGGCCAAATCCTAGCAAACCGTGCAATGCCTGCTGCACCAGGGCGGCGTTGGACCGCCATAAACAGGGTCGCCAACCAGCGGATGCCCCTGATGTCGCCGCGAGGAACAACCGAGCGCTTCCAACAAACTGGCGGCCTCATGGCTCAAATGGCATCGGATTTGGTGTGTGCGTCCTTCGATGCACTGGTATGTCTTGCAAAAGGACTGGTACTCTTGCGACAACCAGCCTGTGTGGATGCGTACCTGCAAAATGAACGTGCACCCGTGATTCTACTGACTCCAGCGTGCCTTCAGCATGCTCATGTGTTGACCTTCCACATCAACAAAGTTCACGCCCTCCATCACCTCCATCGATTGCATTGCATGTGCATGTGTATCGTTGTTCTGATGCAAAAAACTGATGCATCTTTGGGCAATATCAGTCAATAATCATTTTGTGCTGGATCAGCACCTCTGTCATTGCCGTTTTGCCCAATTCGGACACGATACTTCTTGCCATGCCCATCTCTGACCTCGGCCAGGTCCACAAACGCAAGGACTGCAAACACTGAATCATTGAGGTTTCCGCTCGGTCTCCAAGATGGGTGCCTGGGTTGCGTC
The DNA here is from genome assembly GCA_963377175.1 of Effrenium voratum. Lineage (NCBI taxonomy): Eukaryota > Dinophyceae > Suessiales > Symbiodiniaceae > Effrenium > Effrenium voratum. The sequence goes on along the minus strand of CAUJNA010003589.1, from coordinate 187,273 downwards.
CACAACACTTTCTGAACATCTTTACTATTTCTCGCCTTGATCATAAATGGGAGCTCATTCTTCAAGTGTCCTGTGGGCGCGGTCCAAATTTTGAGAATTCCGCTATATTCCGCTGCTGTTGGGCCAACCTCGTACAAGGCAAAGATATTCTTTGCAGACCTGCGAGATGTCGAATGCTTGCCCACGGATGGAGGAATTTGTGGGCCGCCCTGCCCCCCCCCCGGGAATCGACACTCGATTCATCAGTTCGCCTTCCTTGCTGAGAACCTTGCAATCTGACCGTGGATGCTGCGTGATTTGGCACAAAATGACTCACCCTGAGCCGGGAACTGAAGCCGCGCTTCATACAAACCCCTGTAACCTTCCAATTCAAGCTGAAGTAACAAAGCATTGATGCGCACGCTGAGCACCAAGCAAGGTGCCCACAACAATGCGCCCGATGTAAAACCTTTGCAATGACATGCAATGACGACCCGGTTCTCCCCGACCAAGATATCTAAGGTTCTGGCGGTCGAGTCGATGGACCATGCCAAAGGTAACTCCTGTGTTTCCCAATGACGTCTAGCTGAGTCTAGCTGGTCATCCAGCCTTCATCGCAAACTATGGGAAGGTGCCTTGGACAAAGTGATGCAAAGTGCATTTTCATACATGGCGAGTATTGGCGAGTGGGCATGGATGGGCATGAGGCTTCGTTGAGGCCCCGAGCCCAAAGTGCTCTTGCAACCAATCCTTCAAAGCCAGGGGTTGGGCAGACCTTGGCAACAAGTTGTGCGGAAAGGCCTGAAATCAAACCAAACTGAACGTCAAACCATCTCACAACCTCAAAAGCAAAGCGCAGAAACCCGACCAACACCAACACTCAGAATGCGAAGTCCCAGCACCGTGCGGCAAATGGAATCTGACACAGAAAAAGGCTCTGAGCTGCAGGCCCCACGGCCTGGTCGACCGTGGCTGCCGACCATCCAGGCGGTTTCCACAGCACCTCTGCGTCTGTGACTCGATGACTCAAGTCGAGTGTAGGCGGCCGCACGAAAAGCCCTGGCACACGAGCAAGGACCCTGGGCCTTGGCCAATGTGAAGTGCGTATCACGAGACCCACTCAGCCGCTCAGCCGCTCAGCCGCTCAGCTGCTCAGCTGCAAGCTCAGTCACTGCGTTGGACTGCAACCTGACGCAAGGAACTCGAGGTCTCGGCTTAAATGGATCTGGGGGCAAAGCTCCGACGGGAGGATCTGGAGCTCCTGTGGCACGGAAGGATCCTGCAGGCTGGGCTTTTTGTCGGAGTGCACCAGGTCATGCAAGGATGTCAGATTATGTCACAGGATCCTCCATGCCCGGCTCGTCTCTCACGCTGGCATGCCGCAGTAGGGCACGTCGCGCTGCATCTATGAATGTCTCCTCCACAAGGCACGCTCTTCTGCTTGCTTCATTGGCTCATTTCATTTCCTGCACTCCAGATTTCGCACGGCGGATGCGAAATAATTATTTTGCATCGAGAACATGTCCAAAGCCAATCACAACAGCCTGATGCTAAACGCCTGCAACATGCGGAAATGAGCTTGCAGGCACTGATTAAACTATGCAAGACCAAAGCAGGTCCACACATGTACGCATACAAACACTCTCACGCCCACGCACGCATGTGGGCGCACGAAAAAAAACACACACACACACACACACTCACTCACTCACTCACTCACTCACTCACTCACTCACTCACTCACTCACTCACTCACTCACTCACTCACTCACTCACTCACTCACTCACTCACTCACTCACTACTCACTCACTCACTCACTCACTCACTCACTCACTCACTCACTCACTCACTCACTCACTCACTCACTCACTCACTCACTCACTCACTCACTCACCAACCCCACCCACGCACGCTCGCACACGCTCATGCTCATGCTCACGCTCAACAAACAAACAAACAAACAAACAAACAAACAAACAAACAAACAAACAAACAAGCAAGCAAAGATGCGCGCGCACCACCCACCCACCCACCAGCGCACCCGCGCGCAAATACAATTGCACACACGTGCAAGAGCGCACACACCAGCACACACACACACACACTACCAGAACAGCACGCCCGCCCGCCCGCAGGTTTGGTGCACGGGCACCACTTCATTGTTGGAGGTATAGCTGGACTCGGTACAGGATGCTTTACCGGCTTCTCAAGGCTCTCCATGTATTGTAACTCTGCCGAAGCCATACTTCTCCTCAAGTTGGCCAGCAAGGTGAAATGCTTCTACCAAGCTGAGCAGGTTCACCTGCTCAGTCGGGAGCTCTTCAAGCATCACAAACTCTTAAACAAACTTCAAAATGGTATCGAAAGCTGGGGCATTGGCCTCTCCACATCTTTGCCTAACGAAAGCGCCAACAACCTGCTCATCAACGGCTGCTCAGGCCGGAACTCGCACCATTCATCCAACCTCGCTGAAAAGCATCTCCGGGGATGTCGGCTTTGGAACACAGGCCGCGCCTCTGAGAGGAAGCACGTTCGATTGCGCGCGCCTCACTCTTTGATCCCTTGTGCTCATCAAATAGCAACCTTGAAACCTGAGTTTCCAACTGATGGGTCATCGCCGGGCGTGACCTTTGCCAAACACGAGCGCACTCGCAGCACAGCACACGCAGCACTGTATGAAAACCTAATAGAAGAAGACATCATAAAAGAGTGTGGTAAAAAGTTAAACCGAGATGGAAAGTTTGAAGCAATGATTATTAACAACTATATACTATCAGGGGCGATACGGAAGCTAAGCAAAGAAGACAGCCTAATAGATGGACAGACGCGAGTTATTGAACACTGGTGGGATGGAATAGATAGATGGAAAGCATGAGTGACTTAGTCTATTCATAGCATTTAATTATAATATGATTAGACATTGTGTTATAATCTAACAAGAAGGTTTAGACATTTAAATTAAACCTGAAACCCAGACCAGCCGACCAGCAACCCTCACCCGAAAAACTACTTAGAGAAAAAACACCTTATATACTAAGAGAAAAATGCGTGAGGGTAAAATGTCTGAGAATAATTTTATGGTTGAGAACTGGGCTAACTTACCTGAGGGTACAGTGTTAAACATCACTTTTTGTACGTTTAGTGATGAAGGGTGGCAAAAACTGAAACAGTGTGATGCGTTAAGGGTCTTACAAAGGAAATGGAAGCCGTCTATTTACACTGAACAAGTAGGAGAAAGTCAAAACATATTATGCTGAGATTCGTAATACATGATTGAATTTGAGAAAGCGCTTTTATATGCCTTGAAACCACCAAAAGAACTATTAAGAGTAATGAAGTATGATGATGAATAAAGGATGGAATAGAAGTTTGTGCAAAAATTGTATACTAATAGTGTTTGTAGAAGTCGGTATTATTCAGCAACTAAACAGAATAACATAACAAGTACAGCGTCATTACAATTCCATATTGAACAAGCAGTTGAAGAAATCAAACAGACTATGAAACGACACGAAATCATTACTATAGAACATATTACATGTATTTTTTTTAGAGAACATATGTGTTGATTTTGGCTTATTCATATTATACAATTTTAGTATGATTAAACAGTATACACTTTTTATAAACTTTGACTAAACTGTAATTTTAAGCTATAACTTGACGAATGCCCTTCTGCATAAACACCCCCCTCGATATGCGGGACAGAGTGCGGGACAAAGTGCGGGACAAAGTGCCGGACAAAGTGCGGGACAAACTGCTGGACAAACAACTGTCCGGCAAGTTGTCCGGGGGGTTGTCCGGAAGGTTGTCCGGAGGGTTGTCCGCGCACTTTGCCGAGATTTATGCTGCAAACCCCCCCTCCCGCGAGAATACTTTCCTCCGAGTGGTTTCCGAGTGGTTTTGAGCGGGTTCCGAGTGGTTTCCGAGTGGTTTCCGAGTGGTTTCCGAGTGGTTTCCGAGTGGTTTCCGAGTGGTTTCCAACACTGTCCCGAAGACCTTTTTTTTTCCGCCCGGAGGCCGTTTGTCCCGCGGTTTTTTTTGGGGCCCTCCAAGGCTGTCCGGAGGAATTTTTTTTGTTTTTTTTTTTGTTTTTTTGTTATTTGGTTTTTTTTTTTTGTTTTTTCTTTTTTTTGTGTTTTGGTTCTTTTTTTTTTTTTTTTATCGTTTTAATTTTATTTGTTTTTTTTTTTTTTTTGTTTTGTTGTATTTTTTTTGCTGGTTTTTGTCTTTTCTTTTTTTTTTTTTTGTTTTTTATTTTTTTTTTGTTTTTGTATTTTTATTTTTTATGTTTTTTTTTTTGGTTTTTTTTCGGTTTTTTTTTTTTTTGTTTGCATTTGTCCGCTTATTCTTCTTTTTTGTTTTTGTATTCTTTTTGTCCGGGGGTTTGTCCGGGGGTTTGTCCCGGGGTTTTGGGCCCTCAAAGCTGTCCGGAGGGTTGTTCGGGGGTTTGTCCGGGGGTTTGTCCCGGGTTTTTGTGCCCTCAAAGCTGTCCAGAGGGTTGTCCGGGAGTTTGTCCGGGGAGTTGTCCCGCCGATTTTGTGCCCTCAAAGCTGTCCGGAGGGTTGTCCCGGGGTTTGTCCGGGGGTTTGTCCGGGGTTTTGAGCCCGTTTGGACCCAAAATGTGAAAACAGGTGTTTATGCAGAACCGCCTCTGTCAACCTATAACACACTTTTTACGACAAAAAATGTCAAAACAAACACACGCGGGGCTTTTCACCAAATCTCAAGGAGTGCTCGGCAAGCTCACCAGCATTTCTTGGCTTGGGCTACAGGCTTAGTCAGACTCCAACATCCAGAAATTGGTCGGAACCTCCCACCCGCAGTTGGTGTGGAACGCTTTCAAAGTTAGTGTTGTGGTGTTTGGTGGGTCTTGGGTCAGCCAGCCATCCGCAGCGCGCTTTTGGTTTTGCAGGCGCCTTCCGCAGGAGGGATTCACACATCCCGACAGCACTGTCCCCCAGCGTGGCTACACCCTGATTTTCTTCCTCAAGTGCGCAGATTGCGTCCACCACCTCTGACCTCTCACGCATCCTCCACATAATCTACCTCGACCGTCACTGCGGCGCACCAGTCCAGATCCGGAAGAACTAGGCACAAGCTCGACATCACCTCGTCTACGTGAACCCAGAAGCTTCTCATCGTCACATCGACCACGAACCAACACAAACACGTGCAAATTTCGACATTGGAGGAGCCCTACCACTGCCCCGAAGCAGCCTCACTCACGACGACCATTCACACTCTTTATGTCCCGAAGATCTCGCTCGCCAAGTCCCAGAACATATCGCTGTGCACATTATTGCCACACTAGACTGCTGAATGGGAAGATGTGCCTGTCCCCATGCGTGCGTCGAGAAGCTGGTGTTGGGCTCATCGACAACATTGACCATTCTGAGCGGGCCCGCTGACCTCCAATGATCTCACTTGGTTGAAAAGCAGGCAGTTCGGATCTTCTGCGGGTAATGACATGTAGTTGCTTTGACCATGCTTCACTTGTCCATGTTTGCCCGTTGCTTCACGCCAGATTCCGTACCACTGGAGTCTCTTGCTGTGTTTACTTCTCGGGCTTCATGTGGAATTCGACTTCGAACGGTCGATGGATTGTACCCAGATATTTCGAATACGACATTTCTCCTGGACTTGTTGATGATAACCCACAAGAATGGATCCGTGTGTACACACCTCGACCTTGGAATCCCCTGGTCGCTCACACCACTGGCCCACCACTGGTTCTGCACAATACATATCGCGAGTGGAGAAAATTAGATGAATTCGAAGTGTGCTTCATGCGTGACAGTACTGGCGGAACAACCCTTGCTGCACTTTCCCAGCCCGTCTCCTATATCACGTCCTACACATGGCAACCGTGACTGGAATACAAGGGGATGGCAGAAACTTGGCCATCCCACCTTCAGACACACACTTCCTTCTCTGATGCCACCGACGCATGGATCCTCTTCAGCATCTTCTTCGTCGGCCTCATCTGCAGCAAACAGAGCGTGGAGAAGTCCATCCCCTCCTACCTTTGCGGCAACTTCGCAACCAGGCCTACCTGACTCTGAGTTTTACTGGAACAGCTGAGTCCGCCTTTGATGACGATCAATGCATTGAAATCAGTTCAGTTTGCGTGGCCGTCTATTTGCGATTGTAATTTCACGCCGCGCTCGTTGTTAATTGTCTTGTATCTGTTACGCTTGATTGACAATGAAACCTTTCTTGACAGGCACATTGAGCAGCTGTTAGCACCGGACCTCCTTTCTTCCTTTTAGCATCCAGCCACGCCGTGGCTTGAATGGTGTCCGGATCCTCAACAACCTGACGCACAGTGGGTCAAAGTCTTCCATCCTGGACCGTGGCTCCATGGTGACATTAATGAGGACCCGCATGCTTCCTTCATTTACGGGGAATTGATGGAACCTCCATTTCGGTGTCTTCGTGGCACAAGCGTGATTGGACCACTGAAGGTTTCCGCCGCGTCGCACCTCCTGAACCTGAGCTTGAGCCGCCCTTAGTTCATCACGCCCATCCGGAACTACCACCTCTTGATCCGCTTCGCAGCGTGGGGAACCGTTCCAAGATCACCACGCATCTCTTTTCGGCGTGATGCGGCAACCTTCTCCTTCGATGACCTCACGCGCATCCAGGACATTGTTCGGTCGCAGATCGCCAGCTGCACGCGCAATGAACAAGAAGCTCCTCATCGACTGCAACAACTAGCTCATTGACTCATCCGACTTCCCAACCATTGGCATCAGCACCCTATGAACTAAGACGTCGCTCAAGCAATGTTCGACCCCCCGGGCAGTCCATCTTTGATGACGGCGTGGCCTAACAACAAGCTGGAGATTGTCGAACAAAAGTTCGAACGCATTGTTTGTGATCTTGTTGGTTGTGCGTCATGGCCATTGTGTTTGATTTGTACTTTGCTCGCTGAGTGGTTCAGATTCAACTTGGAAGTTGGGAGTTGTTCCTGCCCCATACCTTTCGTACTCATGGATGTTGAACATCATGCACTCGATCTTGGAGGTAACCAGGATCCTGCACCGTGGTTAGAGCACCCGCCGTTGGGGCGGTCCTGAGTGGGTCAAGATCTTCTACCCTTGTGATGCAGTCCTATGGCACCGAGGCGACGACATCCCAACGCTACCTCACCACACTGGGAACCGGTCCCGCCGGACGGACAACAGCTCCATGGGCACGATTGGCACCATCCACATGACCAGTGGCACTGTGGTACAACTACGACACCTGGACAATCCAGGACTGGCAGAGTCAAGGCTATCAGCGGATTCTTTCTCGGGATGAATCCTTTGCTCTTCAACCTCACCTTGCTGCCATCAATGAGACTACGTCCGGGATTGGCCACGCATCTCAACTACAAGTCAAGGACCTCAACGCGGAGCACATTACTCCACGCACTGTCGACTCCCTAATCTACCTCGTCAGCCACTCCCCGCCGCTGATTGGTGACCTCGCTCGCTCTCATTTGGTCTTCCCCGCTATGATGCAGACACTCATCACTCGTGGGTCATCGGCGTCTTTGACACAGCGATCACGCGGACCCGTCTCCTGAGCTTCTGAGTGTTGGACGTGAAAACTCACGTTCCCCGCGCCGCTTGGGACCCTTTAGTTGGAAATAGGGTCACTGTGTGTGTGTGGACTGCGCTTTCCATGGAAAAAGAGTCGCTCGCCCCTCATTGAGGGGCGTGTGTGTGTGCGGAGCGACAGATTTACCCTGTCGCCACCTTTCCGATTCTCAGGAGGGGGCTTGAAGCTTCTCATCAGGACTCAGGCCAACGAAGACGCCTGATGAGAACTGTGATGCAATCCGGGACGCTGGATTGTGTGCCTGCAATGGTTTTGCAAAGTTCTTTCGGCCCGCTGTTTCTCTCGCTGTGTCTGCTTCATGTTGGATCTGGTAATGTTTTCCACACTGAAGAGAAGCCAAGTGTCGCGCAAGCCGAAATCAACTCACTCGAGACTCACCAGCTGTACTAAAGATGAGATCTCTCCCTCGGGAGTTTAAGTGTGTGTCTGCGTGTGTCTGTGTCTGTGTGTCTGTCTGTGTCTGTGTGTCTCTTTCTGTCTCTGTGTCTCTTTCTGTGTGTCTCTGTGTGTGTGGCTGCGTGTATGTGGGTCTGTGTGTCTGTGTCTGGGAGCCTGTGTGTCTGTGTGACTGTGCCTCTGTGTGTCTGTGTGACTGCGTGTGTGTGTGTGTGTGTGGGTCTGTGTGTCTGTGTGTCTGGGAGTCTGTGTGCCTGTGTGTCCGTGTGTCTGTGTGTCTGCGTCTGTGCGTCTGCGCGTCTGGGTTTCTGTGTGTCTGTGTGTCTTGTGTCTGTGCGTGTGTGTCTTGTGCGCCTGCATGTCTGTGTGTGTCTGCGTGTGTCTGCGTGTGTCTTCGTGTCTGTCTTCGTGTGTGTCTGCCTGTGTGTCGTGTGTGTGTGTGTCTGCTTGTAGTGCGTGCGTGTATTGTGTGTGTACGTGTGTGCGTATGTGTGTACATACTGTATATGCATATGTGTTTGCGTGGGTTTTCCCTTTTTGTTCCCTTGTCTTCTTCTCTTCTCTTTTCTTTTCGCTCTCCTTTCCCCGGGCAGGCTGCGGCGCCCTAAATACGCATCTCGTCCCTTTGTTTTTTCTCTCTCTCTTTCTTTCTTTCTTTCGTTCCCCCCTGTTTTGCAGTCTTTCTTCTTTTCTCTTTTCCCCTTTCCCGCTACATCCTGCTCTTCCTCTTTGCCCGTTGAGGGATGGCCTGTTCTTCTTCTCGGTCTTCAACTACGCGGCGTTCTTTGTCTTCAAGGTTTAGGAGGGCTTTCTGGACTGCTTGGGGCCTTTGCCCTTGCCGGTGGCCCTAAACTCGGCTTCCCCCCTAATTTTCGTGTTTCTTGTTTCGGATTTTGCCCGCGGCGACTTCTTGCGCCGAATGTTGTCCGTTAGGGTCTTCGTCCGTCTGTCGGGCGCGTGTGTTGTGTTGGCTCCCTTCGACGACTTGAGGGACGTGTGTGTGCGGAGGTGAAATGTACCCCACCGTGCTACGATTGTCAGGGGGCCCAAGAGCAGCCACGCGGCTTGGGCCAACGAAGCTCTGCGTGGTACGCTAGGATATCATTGGGGACGCCCAATGACGTACCTGCCACAGTGGTCTTTTTTGACCCCTCCTGAATCGCCGTTGTTTCCTTGTTTCCCTGTTGAAATCTCTTGCATGATTGCGTTTAAGCATTTCTTTGCCAGGTGAGCCGCCGGTTTTCGCACGCAGCCTTCAGTTGTACTCGAAAACCCACCCACTCGAGACTCATCATGTGGTGTGTGTGTGTGTGTGTGTGTGTGTGTGTGTGTGTGTGTGTGTGTGTGTGTGTGTGTGTGTGTGTGTGTGTGTGTGTGTGTGTGTGTGTGTGTTTGTGTGTGTGTGTGTGTGTGTGTGTGTGTGTGTGTGTGTGTGTGTGTGTGTGTGTGTGTGTGTGTGTGTGTGTGTGTGTGTTGTGTTGTGTGTGTGTGTGTGTGTGTGTGTGTGTGTGTGTGTGTGTGTGTGTGTGTGTGTGTGTGTGTGTGTGTGTGTGTGTGTGTGTGTGTGTGTGTGTGTGTGTGTGTGTGTGTGTGTGTGTGTGTGTGTGTGTGTGTGTGTGTGTGTGTGTGTGTGTGTGTGTGTGTGTGTGTGTGTGTGTGTGTGTGTGTGTGTGTGTGTGTGTGTGTGTGTGTGTGTGTCTGAACCGTCCTGGAACACGGACGTTAAGCAGGGGAGTGCGGCATGACTGAGGGACCGCACTCAACGAAGCTACCTCAGTCATGGATACCGGATCTGATCAATCCGGCATACCTGCATTTCCGTGATGCCTTTCCTTCCTTTTCCTGACTGTCTTTCTGTCCTGTTCGCTGTTGCTTCCCGGTTTCTGTTCTGCATTGTGATCTGTCAAGCAATTTCAGCAGTTGCAGGTTTTTTCCAACCTTTTCATCTCGGCTAGTGAAGCCTCTCGAGATAAGTGTGTTTACCCACGGCCTGTCCGACATGGCGCTGTGGGCTGGACTTGCCATATGCGGGAGCCCCCTGCAAGGGGATGACGTTCAAAAGTTCACGTTCAGTTCAACCTCGCATTGCACTGCCTGCCTTTTGAACAAGGCAGCTCTCATTAGGCATCAGGCTCCGCAGCTTCATTCGCATTGCACTGCCTGCCTTTTGAACAAGGCAGCTCTCATAAGGTTTCAGGCTCCGGAAGCTTCATGCGCAAGTGACAAGCCGGTCAGACACCGACTTTGCAGTTCATTGATTCACGCACTGCGCCGACTCAGATCAGTTCAATTCACGTTCACGATTAAGTTGCACCTTGACTTGATTTGACGACTTGATTTGACACCTTGACTTGATTTGATGCGATGTCTTGCCTTGACATGCATGACTGAATCTGCCACAGTCGTTTTTGTTTCCACCCCCTTTCCAACCCTCTCTCTCCCTTTTGAGATGGCTGGACACCAGCTCTATGACATGATGCACTCGCTCCTGCAAAGCATTGCGGCCGGCACCGTGTCCGGCTCACCTGGCAGCGGTGGACCGAACCTACAGTTGTCACCCCAGATGACACAGCCCATGAGCCTCGCACCTCCAGCCAACCCACAGACCATGCCCTTTGCATCGTTTTCCATGATGCCCTATGGTGGCCTCCCGAACTTTGGCAACCCGATGTCCTTGATGCCCTACGGTGGCCTTCCTAACTTTGGCAACGCGACATCCGGCGCCCTGATGCCCTTCATGGCTCAGAACAGCATGCCATCTTCATTGCCCGAGCCTCAGCCGGCACGAGCTGCTACGACTCCTGCCGCCGCTCCCTTGACCAACCTACATTCCACGGGCACTCGCCCCCAGTCCCACTCCCGCAGATCCCGCTCCCGCCACAGGCAACACCGCCACTCGCATTCCCACACCAGCCATCACCGGGGACACGACAAGGCGCCACGGCGACACACCACCCGGCGAGCACACAGCTCCAGCCGGTCACATTCCCCCTCACGGCCCCACCACCGCTCCAGGCGATCGCACCACAACCCTATCTCCCTCCGCTCACGCTCCCCCCGACGCAGGTCCTCCCCACGACCCGCACCCATGACCAAGGCTCCACATCGAGCCCCGCACACCCACACCTCCCACGGTTCCACTTCCTGGAGCACTTCCGGATGGGACACCGACAAGTCTCAAAGGTCCTCTCCACGCTGGTGGAACCAATCATGGGGACACCAACCGCAGAGCCACAACGCAAGCAGCTGGGGCAAGCACCGCCACAGCACCAGCAACACAGGCAACTGGAGCAGTCAGGACAAGCGACAGTCCTGGCCACAGCAGAATCCCAGGCACCAGCCGCAACCCCCATCCCGCGCTGGCCACAACAACGCCAGCACACCCCCTTCCCCTGCACCTGCGGCGGCTTTCCCCGCCCCTCCTCCCCGCCCTAGCCTTGGACATCTCCAGAATGGAACAGACCAAGACCATTTTGAGGAGCCTGGACCCTGCCTTGCCACCGTCACATGCCGACCTCCTCGCAGAATGCTGGGAACTGCGAACCATGGACATGGATGAGCCCATAGCGTTCGACCCCAGCTTCTACCATCTCCTGGGACGGGAATCACATGGCATGGTGTTCGCAACCACTTGGTTTCCCCGACCACATCCCTGGCCGGTTGCTGGTGGGCAACCGGAAGCCGGATCCGGCACAGCTTCCCATCACGCTGTCATGTATGTTCACGGCACCACCCCGGATCGAATGCGCCGCATGTCCTTTGAGAACATGATCCGGCCTGCTGCATGGAGACCTGAGAACCATGACTACCCGAGCTTTGGATGCTACGCTCAGGCCACTCCCACAGCCTGCAACCCCGACACGTTAGGCCAGCTTTTGCAGAACTTCACCATCGGAAAGTCTCAGCTTGGAGCCATCGCTTTTGGGGAACTGCGCTCCGTCAATCAGCACAAGATCTTGGAGTCCGGGGGAAGCCACGAGGACCAGCACAACGTGCGGCGCCACTTTGCATGCCGCAGAGGCAAGAAATGGTGCATCCACTCCAAGTATGCTATGAAATGCTGAGAGGTGTCGCGCTCAGCGCCCGGCGTAGCAGGGCGCGAACCGTACCATATTCCATTTGACCAGAAAAAGAACTGATGCCCGGTTTTTCGCTTTGTTACCTTTTCTGTGACCGATCGTTTGCCATGCGACCCCTCCTTTTGGTTGCCGTTTGCCAGCCTCTGGTTCGAACTTGGCCCCTTCCCTCGTGTTTTCTCATGGCTTTCCAACCCCCTCGAGGCTTGTTACCGATGCTCCATAGGCAAAACTTTCCACAACAACCTTCACCCGCCGCATCCAACCACCATGGCAACATGTATGGCAACAACACGGCCGGAACCCCGTGCGGGGCCCTGTCGGGACCTTGCTATGGATGCTCCTCTACGACCTGGACACCACCGACTACACCTTCAACTCCATACCTACCCCACGGCCACCCCACTTCCCACTTCCATCCGCCGCCCCTCCACCGGCCTTCCCCCCCCCCCTCCTCCCGGCGGCGCCCATTTTCCACCTCCTCCCCCCGGCCACTTCACCCACGGCCCCCCTCCCTCCACCGCCTCGAAGGCCACCACCCCCCCTGCTCTTCGGCCCCTCCACTCAGTCCCAACACCAGCAGAGTTCAACCCCGACGACGATCACTACGACACCACCCGCGTCGCGGGGTACGACCTGCCCAAGGTCATAACGCATACCGCGTTCACCCGGCAATTGGGCATCGAGGGACAAGACATCGCTCGAGTTTCCCTCCTCAACTTCCTGCACGAACAGTGGAACAGCTGGTGGTTGCGCCACCTCGCCCATGGAGGTGAGGTACGCATCGTTGTCGCAAAGTCGATGCCGGAGTCAGTCTTCGCCGCAGGGCTACTCAGCCAAATCCGACAACGACATCTTGACTTGGATGCCCTCGCTCTTCACGTTGCTACACAGGAGGGCACCTCGACCACCAAACCAGCAGCCATGAAGCTACTAACCAGCAAGATCTTCGACTTCCTCATCTCCCTACGACCCACCACTACGACTGACCCAGCTTCAGCTGCCACCATCTCCAGCTCCAGCAACAGCTTGCCGTCGCACACAGCCAACTCGCACAGCAAGCACCATCCCCTTCACCTCCCCCTACACCCACTTCACCCCTCTCAGGCCTCCCTTCTGGACTTCGGCATGTTGCGGCCACGGCTGACCACGTCTGACACCCCACCACCTGACGATTCCCCCGCCCCTCCCCGCTCGCTCCGCTGACGACTCCCCTTCTCCCCCAGCCCCCCCCACCCACGGCGGCACCCCATGGCCCCCCCCACCCACGGCGGCACCCCGGCGGCTTCTCCCCCCCCTCCCCGCCCACCTGGAAGGAGCCTTGCGACCTGCTCCAGCCCCCTCCCCACGTTTGCCAATGGCTCACCAGCAACTTCCCACCCGACATTTCCGACACAGCGATGGATCACTTCCCAAAAGATCAGCAAAGAAAGCAAGCAGACCCTTAAAATGCTGGTCTAACGACTGCGCCAAATGGGCCACCACGCTGGACTCCGACACCAGAGCCCAACTGGAACGAGCCGCCGTGCTCTGGGGCGTACCAGTGCGAACCCTATCCAAACTAGGGTCATCGGCCCTAGGCCGCATCCTGGCCGCTGCAAGCCACTTTTACCAGTGACTTTCAACAGCACACCGACAACGACGCACTGCCAAGCAACACAATTTCTGGCAACACCACTGCCGCCAATTTCTCGCTGTCCTCCGTTTCACTCTCCGGTTCTTCCCAACCGACGACGTCACCGCACGTCATTTTTGTTCCTGGCTACTCGCACAGCTTCAGCTACTTGACGTTTGCCATCTCTCGTGTGGCTCTGGCCAACTGAAAGCCCTGCTTGCCCGACTCGGCCTGGATTCCCCCGCTTCTGACTTCTCATCTCAGCTTGTCCCTTCCGCGGTTTATCTGAGATTCACCAGCCATCCCAAATGGCAAACCTTTTTCTATGTCGGTGCAACTCGCACCTCTCTCATGGCTCGGGATCACAGCCGATTCCGCAAGCTACTCCAGGTTCAACGACACCAGTTGGTCAACGCCGAGCTGGCCTCGATGGTGGGCGCATTTCGATGTTTTCCACTTCTACGCTTCAGTGCCCATCATCTAGCCTGCGCTTCCGGGGCCTTATCCCACCCGGCCCCTCCAGACCGATGCTTGCGCCTTTCTTCGCACATCCCTCCTTTCGGACTTTGCTTTTGTCGGTTTATCAGATCCACCACCCGCAGTGCTCTACCGTTTCATGTGGCGCAACCACGCATCGTTTTCAAGGCGCGGCTGGCTCGGAGAGGCTGGCGGCTCTGTTGAGCTCTGCCGAGCTGAAGAAGCTTGGCGAGCTCCAGAAGCAGCTTGGCGCGCTGTCCGACGAGTGCTTCCCCCGGGTGCTGGTGGAGTTCGTGGGGCTGTGCGCTATCTGGTGAGCATGCCTGTTTTTTGGTGGCTCTTGTTCGGATTCGGCCTCCGAAGATTCCAAGGCGGCTCTTGCCACGGCAAGTGCTTCTTCATCTGCATCCAGGCCTCTGTCCACAGCAAATTGTCCACCTCCCTGTGATACAGGAATCTTGTCAGGCTGGGAGGGAGGCTCTGAAGCTGCAGATGGCTTGGAGGGCTGCACCGACCTCGCCAAGCGACACCCATCCCTCCCGAAGCATGAGGGACACCTTCTTTTCTCCGGCTCCGACACTCATGAGTTGTTCGACCCCGACATCGTCAGCATGCTTT
>CAUJNA010003589.1:127500-167500 GCA_963377175.1 Effrenium voratum | reverse complement strand
GCAATCCAACAGTACGTTTTCAGCGAAAATATCGCTTGGACGGACAACACTGTTCTACAGCGTGGGAAGCCACGCTCTCTTGTTGGTTGGGTTCGCCTGGATGAAGAAGCGACACCATGAGGCGGATGAAGCGCAGAATTTCAATTGCAATTCTTTCATGCCGGATGCTTTCCCGCAGTGAGAGGTTTTTCAAAGCTCAATTTAATCTAGCTTCCCGCCTTGCATGCAAGGAGCAGTCCAGGGCACTAACAAGTGTAAAGTGGCATCCACCGGACAATTTGCAATCTAATTTTGTAGATATGCCTGCTCGCAGAAGGGGCCGCCCAGCAAACAAATGGGACCGTTGCTTGGCTTCTTTTGCAAGCATCATTTTCATGAGGCATCCTGGCTTGAAGCTGCCCAGCGCCGGGGCCAATGGTTGGCTGCGGCCTGTGAGACTTTGTGCAGCTTTGTATGGAGCTGTGATTTGCGCCTTCTGTTGTCCCATGTCCTTATAGGACCGAGGTGACCCGAACGGGCGGAAGAAAGGACAACACTGTTCGTGCGGCACAAAGGTGAAGCCGCAGGCTGCGCAATCAAAGCTACCGCTACCTACGCCTAGATTTGGACATTTCTCCTGCTCAGCCTAGCCTTGAGCCAATCCATGCAGTGTGAGACCAGGGCAAATCTGCGTGAACATCCATTCTGACCAGATCCTTTGATGTAACAGAAACAGACCAAGAAGGCTTGACTGGAAGAAGACAACTCTGGGCTCTGATTGACGGCACCCAAGCTTCTGAAAGCGGCCCAGCACCGGGGCAGGAGATTGACATTGACAGGGCCTGTTCGCACGAATCAAGCCAAGCTTAGTGGGCTATCCGCTTTCCAAACAAAAAGGTGCTGCATATTTGTTCGAGCTCCGCCGACCGGCGTCGACGGATCAATGACCATGGTGTTTCCAAAACGTGGAAGACGCAGAAAATGGCCAGGACCCCTGTGAAGCAAGTTGTGATTGAAAATGGCACGCTGATGCTGTGCACCATTGGAAAGAAAACATAGGCGCGGTCATAGAAGCATCTGCGGATGTCTGCTACCCGCTTGCCTGTACGTGTGTTGCGAGTGGGCGAGTGCTGAGAAAGGAAAGCTGCTGTCAGTTGATGTCAGCTATGAAGCGCAGAAGCAGGGCTTTACTCATGCGAAAGTTCAGATGAGCACAAGACAGTCAGGAAAGCCGGCAAAGGGCAACGCCCAGGTACCTGGATTGCTTCGAGCCCTCACCTGCTATTTCTTCTCCCTCTTGTCAACAAAAGGGTACCGAAGCAGCTCGTGACACGCTGTTTGAGAACCATGGAAGCGCGAAGAAGTTTGATTTGGGGTTGCTTTCGGTGAGTGGCGAGAGTCACGCACTTTCCCAGGTTCAATTCCATCCTGTAACACTCATTCTCTGCATTTCGGATCCTTGGTGTGTAGTTGCCGAACATCAACGCATTGCTAGCGCGCACGTGCCCTCTGTGCCCCTAATAGGTTGGCATGGGCCCTGAGGACTGCGCGCAGGTTGGCGCCCACGCGCTGTTGGCCATGTCCACTGCCTGAAGCTCCGGCCTTGGCGTTCCGGGCAAGAGACTCAAAAGACAAGACTGCGCAAACTTCTCAAGAAGTCACAAAACTTCGGGCCGCGACAGCTTATTCGCGGCCGCTTCTCAAACCTTGCACTGGGCCGGGAAGCACAATTTCTCGCAATGCACGGGCCTCTGCAAATGCAGTGGTCCCAGCAGCTTTCGTCGTGGCCAAAGCTCGGGCAGCCTGAGTCTCATTAGTGACACTAGCGCCCAAGCCAGTGGCTTGATGGACCTTCTCCAATGTCGGATACCATGAAGAAAAATGCACAAAGCCAATTAGGGCCTGAACATTGGCGGGTTCTTGGGAGTTGGATGCTGATGCAGCGCCTGCCTCAGGAATTGTCAGTTGCGATGCGTAACAAGGCTGGTTCAGAGCCAAAAACGCAGACAGTGGCAGCTGCAGACGCCGGGGGCAAGCCAAGAAACACCAACCTTGCAGCGCCAAAAACAGGACACAGCAACTACAGCAAAACAGAACTTGCACTTGTGTTGTGAGGTCCCAGCGCTGCTGGGGCCTGCGAAAGGTTGGACAGGCCCTGAGGGCTGAGACCTGGCCAAATGCGCTGTCCCTGAGCCTTGCGCCTTGCGGCCAAAGCGCATTGGCGCTGTCTGCAAGCCTCGGCTTCGGTGCACGAGTGCCAAGTCTACATCTGAAAGTATCAAAGCCTCTGACGGTCCAGCACATTACACTCAGGCACCAAGCCATGCCTGGCAACCGCCGCTTTGGCTCTCAGCGAGCTGCGCCGGAAAATACGCGCCGCAAATGCTAGGCACGGCCAAGTCTTTTGATCCTTCCACTGTCTGCTCTGTCTCTATTTCTCCTCCCCAGCCTCAGCTGCATAGACCAAAGCACATGGCCCGCCGCCTAGTCCCGTGCCACCCTGCCTTTCCTCTCCTCTCTGCCTCTGGGCATCCCTCCCTCTCCGCGAACTGAAACAGACGCCCTGAAGGCTTGTGGCTTAATTAAGCATATTGAGCACAAAATATGCACAAAGATCATATCAACCATGACATAAATAGAATCCTCGATGGCTTAAGCCGCGGGGCTGTGTTTTGCGCCACCGCCAGAGGCGGCAGCTGACCACTGCGCAGGTCCGAGCTCTGGCTGTAGATGGCGTAGGCTACCAGCGAGGCCGACAGCACCACCACGGCCGCCGCCGCGAGAGAGGAATCCGGGGATTGGAAGGTGCCGGAGACGGCGCCGGAAAGCTCCCCGTACTTGGTGCCGTAGCCTCAGATTCTCCCCTCCCGACAGAGACGAAGGAAGGACGTGAGACACGGGTTGTGAAACCATATAAGCCAAGCTGAGTCGGAAGTGGGTGGAAATGCAGCAGTCTCAGCAGCTACACGAAAAAGCCCGTGTGCCGAACGACCCTCAGCTTTGCGCGGAGAGAAGAGGCGCGAGCTTTGAGCGCCAAAAAGTGAAAGGAAAACGGGCCGGAGAAAGGTCAACTGCGGGCCGCGGCCAAAGGAATCCTCACAATGTGGTCAGAGAACTTTGTGACACATAGATCACCTATAGATAGGCTAGGAGTTCAAACAGTTCTGAAAGCAAGGCAGCGTATCAAGCGCAGCTATGTCCAGCCTGGGAAGCTGCATGGCAATAGTCAGAAGAAAAGCTATCCAAAAGAAGATCTACACATGCCAAAGCCACACCTTAAGTTGACTAAGCGACTTGGGGGATCTCCGAATAGGCCTAGAGATGTCTAAGAGTACGGAGCGCTACTGGAGTATCTGTAGGGAAGCTTTCGGTGACGAGAGCGCGTTGAAGATGTCCTGCACGGCCAGCTGCCAAGGCCC
Source organism: Effrenium voratum (assembly GCA_963377175.1). Lineage (NCBI taxonomy): Eukaryota > Dinophyceae > Suessiales > Symbiodiniaceae > Effrenium > Effrenium voratum. Next base: position 164,102 of record CAUJNA010003589.1, on the reverse strand, counting down.
TCGTCGAAGCCGCGACATCTGAACAGGCCTATGCAAAGCTTTACAGAAGCGAGCCGAATGGCGAATGTATGACATGCGATGTGAATACCTATTGCGAGGTTGCTTTGCGGGCACTGGATGAGGCATCCGGGGCTCAGCAATTGGCTTCAGTCAAAAAAACTCACGCAACCGACTTCAAAGACTTCACAAAAGTCGGAGCTTGGCCAAGGCCAAGTGAGCCAACTGCCCCAACTGCCTCTCTCTCTCTCTCTCTCTCTCTCCTGAGATGCGAGTGCAAGTGGCTGAAGGCCAGGCTCAGCACCAAGACCTCCGCCACCAGCAGCGGCGCAGACAGGACCTCCGTCTTGGAGACCTTGGAGATCTCGAAGGACGTCTCAGCCTCCTGGTTCAGTCGGGCAAAGACCCGCCGGGGGTCCAACTCAGATAGTGTCCAGCCGTTGGACGTAGCGATCCGGTAGGATGCCAAGGCCAAGGTGCAGTTGCCTATGCACGTGAACAGCGCCTGGCCTGTGAGGATCCAAGGGATCTGGTTGTAGAAGAGGTGGAACGTCAGGGCAAAAATGCTGGACACGCTGGAGGGAAACATGCCCCAGGTCAACCCCTTCCATTTCGGATTTCCACTTGCATCCGCATAGGTCCATGCCAGAGACATGGCATACAAAAACTCGAACACGGTTGACCAATGCACCATCCAAGTTGGCAAAGACAAGGCATTCGCGGGCTCCATGACGTCTGGCAAATCACCAAGCCCGGACAAAAAGGGCGTGTGCACCTGGAAGCCAAGAGGCACTCCAGCAGCCAGCGTCACAACGACAGCGAAGATCCAGAAAAAGGCGATGTTGCGTGCCAGCTGACTGTCTGCCACGCTTGCATCGCCTTCCAATGCTCCCCTGAAGCCCAGGACAATGAGAATGTTGGTGCACGTCAACAGGGACTCGGCGCCTCCGTGCAGCCAATCTGAGTCAGCCAAAATCGCCCCATAGGTGCCCTTGGAGATGATGCCAGCCGGGATGGTCAAAATCACAAACACGAGCAGGAAGGTGAATCCAAAGGAGACCAGCGGTGGAGTGTTGTTCTTCCGGTAGCTCAGGAAGTAGAGGAAAACCAAATAAGCGGGGAGGGACGCTTGGAAAAGTACTCCGTTGATGTTGCCGGCCTGATCCGAGAAGGCCGTGAGGAGGGAAGAATCTGCAAGGCCTGGCGCCATGAACAGAGCTTGCTAGGGAAGACTTCCATGCTTGCACAAGACAACGCTCTCACACGGCCACACATGCCCCAAGTGGCAAAAAGCACCCCTGGCATTTCATGTGCGACAGTTCAACTTTACATCCGCAGCCCGTCCTGCCATACCTCCCAGGTCAGCTTGCGCCAAGCTTTCAAAGGTGCCTAACGCAGGCCGCGCCGTGGACCGTGCCCGCTGTGCCATCTGCCTGGACGTGTCTGTCAACCTCGGCAACAACAAGCACGACATGTTGAAGTGGCCCACTGGGCGCTGGCTTTATCATGCCGCCAAAGCATCCGTCCCCCACCAAAGGCAAAGCTGATGCTTTGAGGCAGGAGAGCTGCCATCAGCATGCCACCTGCGTGGCGTCAAGATGATGTCAAGGGCAGCGCGGTCTTACGTTGCACGCTTTGCGGTCAAGGGACATGCTGCTCGAAGCAGCCAGGAGGATCGGACTTGTGCAGGCAGCATCTTTCGGACACTTTGAGCCCCAAATGTGCTCCTGGCCATGAAATGCCAACGCATTCTCACGAGCTTAAAGCCCCGCGCCCTTTTTCTTGACTAAACATTGCTTTGCACAAGCGGCGCATTGCCCGTACAATCGGAGCGCGTGCTGCTTGGCAGCTGCGGCTAAAGCGCCCAAGGGAATAGCAGCCTGAGGCCTGTGTCTGCAAACTATCCCGGCAAGAGACCCCAAAAAGTCTTGGTCTTAACTAGACGACAAGTTGGTCCAGGAGGACGGGAAAATAAACTCTGGAACCTCCCCTGAGCAACCGCAAGCACGCCGATGTCCCTGCTGAAGCGCAGCTTCTGCAAGTTCTGATGAGCAAGCTTAGCACCATGTTTCTCACAACTTCTTCTGCAAACTCCTCTTGCGCGCGATGCTGTGAATTGATGCTGCGCGTGAAACCGTGCGTGATGCCGTCGGTGATGTTGAGCATGACGCTGCGCATGAAGTTGCACATGATGTCGCGCGATGCTGCTCATGATGCTGCGCATGGTGCTCCTCTTGCGCATGTCCGCTTCTCTTTCCAACCTCTCTTGTCCATGTCTGCGCGCAAAGAAGCTGACGGCTTTTCCTGCGGATGTGTACTTCGCAAACGGCTTTTGCGCTTGCATGTCGGCATTTTTGAGCTGAAGATCCGGAAGTGTAATTCGCGTGCTGTTTTGCGCTTTAAAGGTGCGATTCTCGCGCTCGAGACGCGAAGGGCACACTTTCCGAACATTACTGTCAAGGGCTCAAAAAATGAGATTCTACAGCGAGCTGCAAGAGCGCACTCCGTCTGCTACTTGTGTAAGTGGAAGTTGTGATCTCGAAGCCGAAGCTGCGTGGAGGCACACTGCCTACGTTCTCAAAACTTGCGATTCTGCAGGCAGAGCTGCGGGAATTCTCGCCGCTTGTATTCTTGCAATTGCTACAAGAACTGCGTTTTCTGAGCCGGGCGAACCCGCGACCCACAGCGAAAGCGCAGTTTTGAAGATAGGCCCGTTTCATGCGAAACGCTGTCCAAGCGTCGTGCCCTGACCCGACAGGCCCACACCCCCTGCGCAGCGGACCTGCCCGGCACAACTGCATTTACGACGCTTTCTCACCAAGCGCTCCCCGCGTCGTAGTGCGAACTTCCGAGTCTCCCTGCAAAAACGGGGTTTGGCGCGACGTCTCCAACCCTCCGATGTCATGCGTAAAATTCGCATGGACCACAGCGAGGACGCATTTTAGCAATGAGGCGCATTTCGTGCGAGACTGTCGCATCGAAGGCAACTTTTTGCACACTCGCACACACACTGTCAAAGCTTTGAGCCCGCGATCCAAACCTGCCCTTAACTTACCGTAGGCCTTAGTGTAAGCACTGTTTGGGGAATGACACATGCTGGTCAACACTATGACCAAAGGCCCTTGGCAGAAAAGCCCTCATGCTGCGGTAAAGTGCAGCCACTTCTCGTTGCCATGTTGGCTTTCGCTGAAGGAGCCGCTCCTTGGCCGATTTTGCAAGTGCCGCATAAGCTGCAAGCGCATGCGTTGTCTGCCTGCTGAGTTTTGACGAGGTCGCGCTTGACTGCCTGCGCAGCAGTGCGCAGCAGCAAGAAAACGTAAAATCGCACGTGCCGCGAAGCATGGGTGACTGAGACGTCTAGGTCATGCATGCAATGTGCAACACGCTACCCCGGCAACCTCTTTGTCAAAAGCGTGAGCAGCTTGAGGAAGCCAACCGGTGGCAAGCTGAAAACATGGTGTAGCCCATCTGTGTCATCTGCAACATGCTGGCACGCAGTCCGCCTGATGAGCTTTGCCCGCTCTTGGTCGACCAGGCCGCAGGCACGAGCAATCTCTACCGTCTGGCTGTCCAAGGTGCCTGATCGAACATCTCAGCATGGACCGCATCAAAAGTGCTTCGAAGTGGCCACGTATACGCACCTTCGGTTGTGAGCCGCTCGACCCCATGCATCCACAGATTGGCTTGGGCCTGCAAGGGGGTGCATGTGAGAATGGAATAGCAGAATACCTAAGCCCATGTCCAGCCAAACCCAGGGGAGAGTCCAAGTGACTGTGCCTTCTGAAGCTGGCTGCTCAAGCTGTGGCACTCGTAAATCTCCCTCATCTTGTGCCTGATGGCCTCTGAATGGATACTGTCCTGTTCACCTTGGCGAGGCAGAATTGGTCCAACGAAACCGTCGGTTGATGGCGTGCTTGCCTGGCGGTGGCTCCGGGCAGGTCAGCCGCACAGCATGGCGACCACCGATGTCTCGCAGTGTCTCTTTGCTGCAGGAGACGTACAAACAACACCTCGCGAGAATCAACAAGCGAGCTCCTAGCGCCTGTAAACCTTCGCTCCTCTCCGCCCTGCCCATTCGCCTACCCGAAATTGGCTTGGAGCGATAATTGAAGCAAATGTCCAGCTCTATGGGCAGCGGCTCCGCCTACCGCTCCACACTGGTACGGCTACGGGCAACCACAGCCGCTCGCAGCCCGCCAAATCAAACAGCCGTCAACCCATGTCATACCAAACAGCCTTGACTCAAAATGCCCGCCTCACTGGGGTTGCAGGATTGGGCTGCACTCACCAGCTGCTCGTAGCACAGCGAAAGAGGCATCTCACAACTTCCCAAGAAAGAGCTAGAGAAAAAGAGGTTGGCTTGATACACGCTGAAGATCATCACGTCGGAGCCTCGAATCTCACTCACTAACTTCCCGGTAGTGCAACCCCGTGCTACCCCTGGCCTTCCCATAGCATGTCAACCTCGTAGCGAATGTTGAAAACGCACCGCCGATGCCTGTCGCCCTCCACCATCGGCTTGATGGGAGGCGTAAACAAGCATTTGTTGTCAGACTTCTCCTTCGTTGAGATTGCCTCTGCAAAGCAAGGGACTTCTGAGAAGAATGCGCTTCTGAACCTTCTCAGCTAAGCTGCAAAGCGCAGGCCGCGAGTAGAAGCCAAGTCCCCACCGTCAAATGTAACGCAATCAACCTGCAAAAGGCTTACTCTCTCAGATCGGGAAGCCATGCCGTGCCATCCTATGGATGCCATGCCTGCAGCTTGAACACGAAGACTTTGAGGTCCTCCAGCCTGCGCGTCTCCTCGGATGCCTCTACATTCCGATCCCGTCTCACAAGAGAAGCGGCACCAGCCTTGTGCACGATCTTCTCCACGGCAGCCGCGGCAGCAGCCCGGGACATGGGCCCGGCAAAAGCCAAAACAGAAGCCAGTGACACTACTTTGCGCTTTCCGTGAACATGTGCTGCAACATGATGGACAAGCTTGAGTGAAACCTGTCGAACTGAGCATCGGTGCACCTAACTGGCTTCGCTTGAAGCCTAAACCAAAATCCAAGCCCATGTCCACGTGAAGGCGGGGAGGCGCAAACACACATCCATGGATGCCCCTTTTTCCAACTGCTCTTCCTGGATGCCGAGAAAATTGAGCCAAATTAAACTCTGAATCGTGAAATGCAACACATACTATAGCTGCCATAGCTACTACTGGATGATATGGCTCTTCTACAGCATTAGATCTCCAACTCAGTCTTCCAGTCTTTGATCCTGTCCTGAGTGACAATCTTGCGGCAAGTGGCATCCGTCTAGCCTTGCTGGGGCTGCCACGAGGACTCGCCATTGCTCTGGTACGCTGAGGATGTTGTTGGCGCAAATGTGCCCGCTCATCACAACGGCTGGGACACCAATGCCAGGAGCAGTGCTGTCCCCACACATGTGGAAGCCTGCATGAGCGCGCACAAGGACTGCAGAGCACGCAACAATTCAAGAAAGACACCACTCCACCGGCCACCCCGCACCTTCCAAGGGGGTTTTGTGCCCCGGCAGCATCTCTGGCGCCTTGACCCGGAGTCCTGCGACTGTGGACACTCCCTGAACAGTATTTTGCGCGAACAGGCGTCACTCTGCGCGCTCGCTCAAGCAGTGCGTCCATAAGTGCCAGAGGGCTTTCGTAGGAAGCGTCGGTGCGTGCGAGGCGTGCCCACCATCTCCAAGACCACACGGGCCTCTCACGATGAATCTCGCTCGCGAAGTTCGAAGCCAGGCGACCAATCGAGCAGGCGACATCGAGCGACATCGAACCAAGTCTCCTTGCCAAGTCGCTTCGAGATCTGGCACCTGCTTGGCCACGGCCGAGAACAAGAACTCACGGGCTTCCTGCTTCTTCCTCTTGTACTCGTCGCTCTTCCTTGCAAGGACAACGCCAAAGCTCGAATGGCATGCCTCAGTGCGGCGATGCGGCTCGTCGAGCTCCCAATCTTCCCACGGCTCCGTAGCCGGAGTGTAGGCATGCAGTACATGATGACCCGGAGGAGCTAAATCCGGGTCCAACCTTGGCTCGCCTAAACTCTCAGGACTAGGGTCCCTTAGGGTCCCTTTTCGTTCCTTGCTTTCGTTTAGAGCTCAAGGGGCATGGACGGGCAGCTGACCAAGACTGCATTGCGCGGAGCCTCCAGGGACCAGTCGTTGAACACACCCCACTGGGCCGGGAACTCGGCGCAGTGACCGGACGGGAGGCCATCACCACGGAAGCCCAGGTGCAGGTGGATGAAGGACTTCAACAGCGGATACTTCTCCCACGTCGTGTTCAAGTACTCCTCCAACTCGGGGGCCGAAGCCTTCTTCACCAGCTGCTTGGTGACCTGCCAGTCGGTGTTGCCTGCGGAGACACCAGGGAGACATCAAAAAGCACCAGGGACACATGGCAATTGGCCATTGAAGCATGCACGTGCTGAGCGTCTGACTCACGACAGCCTGATGTGCCCGGATTGTTTGGCCACTTCTCAGGCGGACCCCCACTGCGCGGCCACCTTCAACCAAGATCTCATCCACATGGGACTTCAGCAACACTTTGCCTGCCAGGAAACTGGTGAAATCAAGCAGGCCTCCATGTCGAACCCGCGCCTCCATGCTTCTCCACCCCTCGAACCAAAGCACCCACTAGCGCTTCATTGCCCCCCTTCGGAAAGTCTAAGCAAGTATTCTTCTTGTACAGGTCGCCCATCATGTAGGCCTGAGACCGCTGCCATGTGTCTCGATTGTCACTGGCATCATGCGCCAAGGCACCATCATGCTGGTGGGCGCTCCGTACGATGGCAGCCCCTGCAGCAGGAAGGCAAACATGTCCATCCAATTCTTGATGAAGGGGTCTGTCACCTCAAATTGCAATCTGAGAATATCAGATCTGAGAAGCCAGCCAGGCCTCAATGTTGAGCCCCCGGCACCGGCATCATCCAAGAACTTGCTGAAAGGCTCCGACAGCCTCTGCGGACCCCCGGGGATGGGCTTCAGCTTCGAGATGTATCTGGCAAAAGTGATGGCGGCCCCGAGGTCCTCGCGCACGAAGGAGGGGGGCGGGCCGTTGCAAATCGCGTCCGCCATCGGCATGATGGCCTTCATCAAGCGCTCCCACTGCTGCGGCGCATCAGGACCTCCGAACCTCGGAAGCAGCTTGGTCACAAACTCCTCGTAGCCGATGGCTGCATTGGCCTCCCCCTCGGGGATGAAGGCATTCCACCTTCGGATTCCTACTTTCGTTTCCCCAGGGCGAACAAGGACCTGGAGGCGTGTCTAGACATGTGAAAGTTCTTGGATTGAAGCAAGCAAAACACTCACAGTGGTGATTTTGGCCCATGAGAGCCAGATCGCATTGCAAGGATGCTCGTCTTGTCTGGCACGGCATGACCAAAACCAGCACAAGCAGCCCAGCAATCATGCACAGAGCATCGGCTTGAAAGGAAAAGAAGCTTTGGCAAAGCCATGTTGGCTTGAAACCATCCTTTCCCGCCCGGCCTGTCATACTGGATCCACTCGGGCTCCTCCCCAAGAATTTGGTAAACATGCTTCAGCGGCGAAGACGTGCACTCGCCACTGAGGCCACCATACAAGGAAGGCCCGGAATCGAAGCAGAAGTCGCCGTCCACGCCTTTGGCCCGCGCCCGGAAGGTGTGAGCCGCGCCGCCTGGCGCGTAGTGCGACTCCAGCACCGTCACGGACTTCCCAGCTGCCGCAAGGACGCCGGCGCAGGTAAGGCCCGCCAGGCCACTCCCGATGACCACCACATCAGTCTCCACACTCTCCACACTCTCCACACTCTCCACACTCTCCACACTCCCCGCGAACCTCACAGTCCTCACAGTCCTCACAGTCCTCACAGTCCTCACAGTCCTCACGGTCCCCACGGTGCCCTGGGCCTTGCCCCAGCCTTGGCCTCTAGCTCGGGCGGCACACGCAGCGACGGCCACAGAAGCTGTGAGCGCAAACCGAGGCCTCTCTGTCCTCACGGCCCTCACCGTCCGCACTTCACGGGTGTGGACACCTTGACACGGCTGGCCAGGCGCAGGCAAAGGCCATGGCTGCCATAGCTCCATGCCTGAAACGTGCTTCCGACGCGGTGCTTGGCGGCTTCTGCAATGATGCGCAGGAGTCAAAAATACACTTGCTAAAGCTGCTGTGGCTGGGGAGTTGAATGCTGGGCTGCGAGCTCGCCAATTGGCTGATCCATGCCATGCCAAGTAAGCCAGCGCACAAAATCTGTTGATACGTAAAACAAGCAGGCTATGCAGTCATTCCAGGAGGTGTGACCTATTCAACAAGCTTCAAGACCTGTTTATCTCGTCTAAGCTTCACATACTGACATACTGAACAGTGTGCACAATTTGGCCGGCATGACCGAAGCATCGCACCACCTGTGCACCCAGCAAATCTCAGTGTATTCACGCACAACATGCGCTCAACATCTTGCCCTCACCGCGCCCTTTGCATTTGACATCTGGGTACGCCTCTCACGCTTTGCGTTGTCCCAAGCTGAGTCATGATCAAAATGGTACTGTACTAAGTTGCCCGTGAAAAATCAAAAGGGCGACCGCACTCGATTCTGGCAGAGACTTGAAATCCTTCAACTGCCCTGATTTTGATTGTGGCTCAGCTGTCCTTCCTGTACTGGGGTCGCATTGCACGGACCCGAATTCACACCAAGGGCGACTCCCAGCCTGAGTGAAACAAGCACGAAGCGCTGTCACAGCCCTCGTCACCGGGCAATCTCGCAGCCAATCCTACAGAATGGATTGCAAGAAAACATGCACTGGGGAATCACTGCCTCACTCTCAACGATGGCAGCTTCAGCAACTTTGGCTGAAACTTGAGACGTCTCCCGGTCGAGCAGGTGCAGTAAACCTTGTCTCGCCAAGCCTTCCCGCGACTCAGAGAAATTCAGCTGTGAGTTCTCTTGATCGGTCTTCTGTGGATCCCAAAGCCGTCCTCGAAAACCTTCCGGGGTGAGCAAACGATGAAGATTCGTAGCGGCGTCTGAGTTGGGCTTGCCTGCGAAGCCAGCCGCAAAGGGACCTCACATCGGTTCAACACGTTCGAAGGAAACATGCACCTAAGCCTCCCCATGCCCCACTCCCCCTCACGCGCCTGGGGGAAGGGGGAACGGCAAGAACACCCTCTCCAGTGGCCTCACCCCGCCAAGGTCTTCTTCCAGCTGATGCAGCGCAAAATCCTCCCGCAAGGAGGCCACGTTGGTGACGAACCTCATCTTCTGACGCTGTCGCTCCGTCATAGCGGCCTGCACCACGCCAAGGAGGGCTCGAACAATGAATGGGAGATTGCAGACATAGAAGCGGTACACTCGGCCAGCGTCCTGCTTTGTTAGAACCTCCTTCAGCTCCATGAGCGCCGAAACGGACGGTATCTGGCTGTAGGACAGGTCCTTGAGATCAATGAGCACGACAATGTTCTCCACACGTCCCGGAACCATCATGAAGCGAAGGAAGTACTCCATGCAAAAAACGAAGAGTCGGCCGAACTGCTCACTTTGTATTCCCCCAGGAGCGCGGCCCGCTCGCATCACCAGAGCTGGGCGAAGGCCATTGTCGCGTCCGCAGAAGTAGATGAACCCCTTCCGGAAATCCTCCACCAAATCCATGTCCTGGAGTGGCTGCGGGAAGTACTTGAGCCGCCATGACTGGGTGTTCATCATATGCTGCAGGGCCCCTTCCACATCAAAATGATGGTCCCCCAAGTAGCGCACGGCGGCCACACTGACCGAAGGCAAGAAGGACTTCTTCTCCCTAGCCACCCTCTCCTGAAGGCTCCGCAACATGGACAGCTCCTTCATGGACAGCCGGGTATTGCACGAGATCATTCGCTCAGAGTCTCCATTCTTGAAGCTCAAAACTATAGCGCCCGGTGCTGGACGGTAGGTGAAGCATTCCTCTGGGAGTGAGAAAGGCGCGATGTGCTGTGCCTGCACGTCGATGGTGTGCTGGTCCGGCAAAGAGGGGAAGCCGTTGCATTCCGAGTTGGCACTTTCAGTGCTCCTCACGTTGACGCCTGACACGCCTGACACGCCTGACACATCCTTTGGCAGCTTCGCCTTTTGCTCCTTCAGCTTCAGGGCGATGCAGTCCTTCAAGCCGGCAATGCATTGCATGGCTGACGGCTTTGAGCCAGCTGGCACGCAAGAGGCAGCAAGGAGCATCCAAACACCTCAGAACCTCTTGCACGGTCGCAAGAGAAGGCACCAACAGATTCAGAGTGCGATGTGACTTGTTCCTGCCTGGGTCCCCTCAAACGGTGCAGGTCGCAAGCTTGAGCCGCGCATGGAGCCGCGCATGGAGCCCCGCCCCCATCTACCGGGAACCTACCCAGTTTGCCCCTCGGTGCCTCCTGAATCGCGCACTCCCGACTCCCCACTCTCACTCGGGGCTTCGGGGCTTCGGGGCTTCGGGGCTTCGGCTCCCCCCCCCCCCAAGCGTGACGAAGCGGCAGCGCAAGTTCTTCATGGCAGCTGCAGCCACCTCCTGGCGCACACCACGCAATGCAAAGCCATGCAAAGCCCCACAGTCACACGGCCTCAGTGAAGTCTTTGTCTTTCGCCTCATGCACAAAGCTTGGGAGACGCATGCCCTCGTTAAGGCCCTGCCCTCATGCACAGTCATGCGCCTTGGGCGCTGCCATCGGCCACAGGCTGTTAGCCAAGTCCTCAGGACGCAAAGAGAAGAGCAAAATCGATCAAGCGCAACTAGGACACAAGGAAAACAAAGGCTTCATGGAAAAATGCTAACTTGGTTACTAGCTCGCAACGACGCAACGAGGCAAAATCAGAGCGTAAGCGAGGTGCTACAAGCAACGAGCCGTTTTAGGGGCAAAATCGGCGTGGCCCCGCGCCCGCACCTGGGCATTGAGCGCCTGCATTTTCCGGAACGAAGCCTTGGTCACACACTGCAACATCTGACAAAAGCATGGGGAAGCATGACATGAGGAAGACCCTGGCTGTGGACCTCGGGGGGCTAAGACTCTGTACCCAGTGCACCTATATCCCTGCATCTGGCTCTTGGACATGCAAGGGGATATCTGAGATGGAGAAAGTAAGGACACAAGGACGGTCCTGGATTGTCCCGCTCTTGGTTCTCTTGCTATCGCGGCCATAAAGAAAAAGGAAGGGCTTTGGGCCCAAACATGACACGATGATTCAATGATCGCAGGGAAGTCAAGCTTCATGCTCAAGCAAAAACAGGATACACTTATAGAGCGAGGCGTGCTCGCTGTCAAATCAAGAACGACACATCAAACCGCACCACACCAACCACAACAGTAACAGGTCAAAAAAATCACCAGGAAATTTGGCAGGCGCGTCCAGCTGGCCAAGCTGAATATCCCGCTTCACTGGTAGCTTCGTTGGACATAAGGACGAGCACATCAACCGGCACAGAAGCGAGACACGTATAAAGCATAACAGGCAGCGCAGGGATCAATGTCATTAGAAACCTTGTTGTGCCAAAAGCATCAACCATATCAACGGCATTCTGAGACTTCAACCTTGGTAGCTGCATCCATCGAGGAGGAGCCTTGGCTGTATCCATCCACGCGGAGGGCAAGTCCGTGGCGTCTGTGCTGCTGGCACTATGTCTCACTGTTTGCTTCTTTCAGCATGCTGCCCAGCTCTTGCCCTTTGGAGAAACATTCTCTTCCTGGTGTCGGGGCAAGCTACGAGCCGCTTCCGCTTCTCACTTGAGCTCCACATGCAGGGTGTGGCGTCCAAGGTACTTGTTGAACTTTCTGAGCTTGAGGAGCTCAGGGGTGTTGCGCACGTTCTTCTCCGTGTAGTATCGGCTGACACCTCCGCGAGGGCCGCCTGCTCCTGGTACCCCATCCTTTACCATCTGCCTCTGCTCCGTGCACTCCAGGACCACGATCTTGCGGCCCTTCTTGGTCGGCTTGCGGTGGGCTGCCATGGACACCTTCTCCCTGGCCTCAGCCAGACACTGCGCGACTTGGGCTCCCACTCTCTCTCACGCTGCGCTCTAAGCCTCCCACCAGCGCACGCCCTGCCACCAGGCCGGCCAGGCACGCAGCCAGGCCAACTTGCGTCCCGCTCGATGCAGCTTGTGGCTGTTGGGCTTCGAAGCGCCTTGGCGCCTGCAACGCCACCTACGCGAGACAACTCCCTGGCAGTCTGGCACACCCTGGCACACCCCATGGCCTGCTCGTTGAAGCCAGGCACAAAGGCCGTAACACTCACTGCCTGGCGCGAGCTGCTCTGTCCATACCACGGTACCATGCGCTGATTTCTGCAGTCATCCTTCAACGCGCGACTGTGACCAAGCCAACTGCGTGATGCCCTTTTAGGCAAGATACTGGACCGCCCTTCATTTTGAGTGCAGTGTGGCAAAGTTACAGTGCTCTTCAATCAGTGCCCAAACTAAGCCAAACTCTGTGTGCCTGCACTGATGCGCATACAGTTTAGTTGGAGATGAGACACCTGTTAAGCAGCAAACTGAACCACGCGGCCATGCGACTGTATTGATTGTTTGTCCGCAGGATTCTGAATGCCAACAGTCAAACTTGGGCCAGAGAATGCTGGACCTTCAACAGCCTTTGGCACCCTGGACAATACTGGCCTGCAGCAAGGCAAGCATGAATGAGCGCATCACCTCCGGCAAATACAAGAAACAAGCTAGGACTTGAGCAGAGTCTGAGACTTCCATTCTCTCTCTCTCGCTCTCTCTGCAGGTCTGGGGCTGCCACCCCAACTCCCATTGGACCGGCCTACTTCAAATCCGGCCCCCTTTGAGCATGAATTGCCGCAACGACACAAAATGCGAGTCCCCCGCCCAAAATGGCGAACCAGCACAAAGACACCCAAACAAAAACAGAAAACAAGCAATGAAGCAAACAAACAAACAAACAAACAAACAAACAAACAAACAAAGAAATAAAGAAATAAAGAATGAAAGAAAGAAAGAAACAATCATTAGCAGCAAACAATGAAGCAAACAAACAACAAACGGTGGCCAAACGCTTGAATTGCGGTCGCCGACTTTTTGCGCAATGCTGCTGCAATTCCTGATTGCTCTCTGCTTCTCACTTGAGCTCCACATGCAGGGTGTGGCGTCCAAGGTACTTGTTGAACTTTCTGAGCTTGAGGAGCTCAGGGGTGTTGCGCACGTTCTTCTCCGTGTAGTATCGGCTGACACCTCCGCGAGGGCCGCCTGCTCCTGGTACCCCATCCTTTACCATCTGCCTCTGCTCCGTGCACTCCAGGACCACGATCTTGCGGCCCTTCTTGGTCGGCTTGCGGTGGGCTGCCATGGACACCTTCTCCCTGGCCTCAGCCAGACACTGCGCGACTTGGGCTCCCACTCTCTCTCACGCTGCGCTCTAAGCCTCCCACCAGCGCACGCCCTGCCACCAGGCCGGCCAGGCACGCAGCCAGGCCAACTTGCGTCCCGCTCGATGCAGCTTGTGGCTGTTGGGCTTCGAAGCGCCTTGGCGCCTGCAACGCCACCTACGCGAGACAACTCCCTGGCAGCCTGGCACACCCTGGCACACCCCATGGCCTGCTCGTTGAAGCCAGGCACAAAGGCCGTAACACTCACTGCCTGGCGCGAGCTGCTCTGTCCATACCACGGTACCATGCGCTGATTCTGCAGTCATCCTTCAACGCGCGACTGTGACCAAGCCAACTGCGTGATGCCCTTTCAGCCTTTCAGTCAAGAACCGCCCTTATTAGAAATCGGGTGACCTAGATGACAGTCCTTGCCTGGAGGATGGCCAGAAGTGCCAGGGCCATGGCTCTGGGGCACGGTCCCTGGCCCCCCCCTGGGCAGAATCCAGCCAACTTGGGCCAAAGCCACCACAACCAATGCCGCAACGCCGCAACGCCGCAATGCCGCAACATTGAACCCCGTCACCCACACATTTGACATGAGCAATCATTGCTGATGCTTTTGACACCACAGGAAGGCAGACGCTCTGCACTATCAGAACTGAGCCTTCATACTATCAGACTGAGCTCCCCACTCTGAGCTTGCGAAACCTTCCAAATGCGGGCTGTCCATGTTGCATTACCGCAAGCCAAGGCCCTTGCTGTCGTGCACCACATGGCGTTGCTAAGGAATCGCGGGTTGAGCCTGGCGTGAAGCTATTGCTTGCACCCAACAGGCGATTCGCCGCCGCCCGCCAGCTGCACATGGGAGTGGAGTAGCAAAAGCGGCAGCAGGAGAGATAATCGCGGCGGTGGCAGCACTTGACACAGAAGAAAATGATACTAGACTAGTCTAAATGCGAGTACTAGCACTGGAAGAAGCAATAATCAAAGTGGTAGCCTTCAAACTCATTTTGCCACGGGCTGCAGGGTGGGGAACCAAAGGACCATAAGAACTAGGGGGCCAGGGGGCCAGGGGGCCAGGGGCTCAGAGGGGCAGAGGACAAAAGGACTGGAACCAAAGACAACGGGAGCAAAGGAGGAGACTGTGGACTGCGAAGACAAGGAAATCAAACAACTTATCTGCTGCTGGTGCCCTAGCACAAGTGCCAGCCACAAACAGCGCAACCGAGGAAAAACTCTCAAAGCAAAAGCATCTTGCAGAAGCCTGCACTACACGTTAAAACGAGAAGCAGAACCCTTTGATTCATTGGTTGTTTTTCCTAGCACATGGCCATACCCTTGCTTAACTTAATCATCGGTGCGCGATGGCCGTGTTGGGCTAGCCAGCTCTGGCAACAAGCAATTCTATTGCAAAACTCAGCCAACTTGCCAAAAGTGCTAGACCGACAAACGAGGAAGGAATCCAGGGATTGCAAGATCACGATGTGGTCGTTCTGCTGCATCCAATTAGTTTCAGGTCTCCATGTGCAGGCTCCTCGGCACCCGTTGCTGCAGGCCAAAGGCACCTAAGTCACCACTTTGGCTTGGCAGTCTTCTAAGCCATGGGTCGCGGCCAAAGAGTGGTGCGCCCCCACAAGCCAGCTTGCCCAGCCATCAAACCTCAGAAAGCGGCCACGCTGCCTCTTTTCACCATGCACAAAGCTGCAAGCGTCTCCGAACGCATGAAATCAGACCCGCTTGTGCCAGGCCGTGTTGACAACGCCCTGGTCCTCGAGATCAACCTGCGGTGGCCACTCTGGAGGGTCGCAGTCTCGCAGTGCCTTGCCTCCATGGCAGCTCGGCGGCAACCTAAGGCCCACACAGCGTACAGTGTTTCACTGGTGGCCGCTGATCAAAGGGCCGCACCTTCCAGCAAAGGCTCGCCTGCAAGTGCCGTGAGGCAACAAATCGCAAACGGCCTGTGCAAACCATGGCCTCTATGCAGCAATTTGCCAGGTGCCCGCAGCAAGTTGGAGAGGCCCTGCGGCCTCTGCCGAAGACTTGACTTTCCGGGTTGAGCCGGGCTGCCACGTCTGAGAACCGCGCGCGAAGTCATCCAAAATAGCGCGTGCTTGTTCAGCAAGTGCTGGCGAAGCACTTTCACTGCACTGCGCGCTGCTTTACTCGCGGAAAATCGCAGCGAAACGGAAATACAAAGACTTCACCAAGTGGAAACGAGCCCCACCTTTCAAAAGCGACTTATCTGCGTCCCCGTCCGCCGCGCTCCCTCGCACCTTGGCACAAAGCTCACTAGCCAAGTCACCGAACCTGGCTCGAGTCAAGGCACCACGTTGCTGAGCTACCGCGAAGAGAGTTCGTGCGAGCGCTGGGCTGCAGCAAAGGACGGCCTCAGGGAGGCGAACTCGGCGAAGTTGGCGATGCGTGCAGAAGCGAACACCGCGCCTTTGCAGAAGCGCCTTGTCTCGGGCCTTCGGCTTTGCAAGGCCCTGCCTCACATGTTTGCGACCAAATGTCAAGTCGAGATGTCAATGTCAAAGAGTTGCAACTTGCACCTCGTGCTTGAAGTGTGCAGCGGCTCGAGCTGCGGCATGCGTCGCAGGCTTTCACGGCCTGCCCAAGTCTCAGTGCCATGGATAGTTGTGGCTGACCTGCCTGTGGCAGCCATAGCTGGTTGGTGCAAGGATCCTTCCAGCGCGGACGAAATGCACAAACTTAGAGGCAGGCCACACAAAGAACTGGGAAGCCGGGCCCGTCTTTGCAAAGGCCCGTGCAAATGTTGAAATCTGACAGCCAACAGGTGTCAAGCATAAATTGCAGCAAATACGGTGCCTCACGGGGTGAATGAGCGCTCATGGTTGTCTGTGCCGCGACAGCCAAGTTCTCCAACTCTGCCTTGTCCTGGAACAAAGCGTGCAAAGCCATGCGACCGCGTCGCATGTGAAGTCAGACTGCTCCTTGCATGCCTGCTATGCCAACCTTGGAGCATCTTGCAGCAGCAGCGAAAGGCACCCAAGGCGAACATTGTAGGTAGGCATGCAATCAACAGCCCAAGATTACTCTCGATTGAGAGCGCAGCCACTGAGCTGTGTTGGCTGAGTCTGGTGCCTGTCGCTTGTACCATGCACCCGTCACACAAGATCTGCCCAGGCCTAGCCCTTTCGCCTGCCCTTGCAAAAACACATCACTGCAGCGAGGCGTGCCTTCGAACTTGCTCAAATCAAAATGCAAGTGGGCTCACCAGTTCTCTTGCCGGGGCCTCCAGAAATCTGCTAGGCTTTCCTCGGCGCTTCGTTGAGCGCCCAACATCAGCAAGATGCGAGGCCCGAGCTGCCCGAGAGGCCCAAATGGCCCGAGCCCCAGCGATGCGCGGCGGCGCGCGAAATGCCCGGGGCGCCCCAAGGGGCGCCAATCGAGGCACGCCTTCGGAGCTCCATGAACTCCATGGGCTCCATGGGCTCCATAGGCTCCATGGGCTCCAGCTGCATGCGCCGTGTGGCAGAAGCACGAAGCCTTCAAAATGCAAACCACGAGTCTCTGGGCACTTCAAATGACACTGTCTGCAAAAACACCCTTGAGATCACTCGGCGACGAATGCTGTACTCTGCCATCTCCGCCGCATGAGTTGGCAACCCGCATGCGATCGCCAAGTCGCGATCTGCTGCCTTTTACAGCCTGTGTCTGCTTTGCCGAGACGGCGCAGGCATACTTTGCACCCTTGAGCAGGCCTATGTTGATTTCTTTCCAAGTGACATGTTGCAAGGTGTTTCGACCTTCTTGCCTTGCAAATAAAACAAATAGATTCTTGCGAAATGCATGTACCGAGGCCATGTAGATCTTTCAAGATCTCAGCTTCTCAGACATCTCCCAATCACGGCCTGGAGCAACCGCAGCTCAATACCGCCAACGTCCACCCACTAGGACTCCGAGCGAAGTCGTGAAAGGATGGCCCGCTCGGAGCCTCACAGCGCCCGAAGTTGCTGCACGCGCCACTCAGGAACTGCCGCACTCAGGCTGTAGCTCTCCCGGGGCTTTTTCCGCCAGCCGTAAGCCTTGACAAGCAGTGATGGAGTCAAGGGTCACGGCGTGTTTGGTCCAAGCTGCGCAAGCATCCCATCAGGGCAACACTACATGCAATGCACCATCCAAGCACCCACAACTCCCTTGACTTGCAGGAACCTCTCCAAAGGCACCGGCACAACGCCGCACCCGCATGCGAGCAGGCCTTGCCCCCATGTGCCAATTTGCATGCCCCAGAGTGCTTTCAGCTCCTAGCCTACTCTCCGTAGCCTCATCCACGAGGATTTCTAGGCCTGGAGCTCGCACACTGAACTCGAGAGACTTGCAGTTCGCGCCTCCTTCCAACAAGCCATCGAAGCCACCTGGCCTCCGACTCGGAACTCGGAACTCGGAGCCGACTGGGAAGGACTCGGAACTCGGGAGCTGAAAGCGGAGAGCCTGGCCTGCGGCTGCCGGGCATAAACCTGAGCCGAGCCGTAGCCGGCGCTCAAGGCCGCTCAGCCGCTCAAGGCGTTGAGCTGGGCGCTTGATGCAAACCCCCTGCAGTGTCTTCCGAACCTCGAGGCGAGCGAATCTGCCTTTGCGTTGGCGCGTGTGGCACGTGCAGCGCGTGTGGCGCATGTGGCGCGTGTGGTGCGTGTGCCTCCACAGGGGTCTTCAGCCCAGCCCTCCTCATGGCCGCGCTATTTTGGTTGGCCCCTCGGCAGTAGTTGAACCTCGCGTCGCCGCGTTGTGCGATGTTGCAAAGGTGCGCCAAGGTGTGCCCCAGTGACGGCCCATCTGAGGCATGGACTCCACCCAGCCTTGAACCCAAACGCGGGCACGTCGGCCATCCGGCACATCCAGTCGCCATAGCTCTGGCCCTACCTTGCAAGTTGCCACAAGCGATTTGCGGTTTTCTTCTTGCTACCTTTCTTGATTCCTTTCTTTCTTGATTCCTTTCTTTTCTTTTTTTTTTCTCTCTCTCTCTCTCTTTCTGTCTCTCCCCAACTTGCTGGCAGATCGGCAGAGCCCCGAACCAATGGTAGCAGCCTTTCATCTAAATCCGCCTGGTGCACATTGCCGCGTTGAGAGGGGCATCTACGAAACGAAGGCAAAGGCAAAGGCTCCATGGCCTCCCCACTGCCGACGACTGACACTTCGGGCACGTCCTGAGCTTGGGCGCACGACATGCGAGGTGACAGTCGCAGAAGCGACAATGCCACGGCGGAGGGCGAAGTGCAGAACCTTTGCCACGGCCTGCTGAGAGGTGGAGCAATACAGCCCCCCCACAAAAAAGAAAACAAAAAGGAAAGAGGAAAAAAAACAGTGATGGGCAGTGCTGAAGCGCGCTTGCTATCCTGATGCTCTTGCTTTTTCCGCTCTCTGGATGAAAACTCTGAAAATCAAGCCAGTGAAGATTGCCCAACAAAAGGGCTCGGGAGGCCAACATCAGGAAGCCCTAGCGAACAAACTAGGACTCTGTGAATTCAATCATCGTAAAGCTGCACAGAAAGACCCAGGAAGACCTTTGGGCCTGCGACCTGCAATCAGACAGTGTTGAGCTCAGTCTCCTTTTGCTTGAATGCGCTATCCTTGATTCACAGCTTGCACATGCATCCAACAACTTTCATGCTCTGGGACGAAGCCAAGTATCCACTTCTGCCACTCTCTTTTTCACCATGTCCTCCACATCTTGCTGCATACCTCTTGCCTGAGCCCCAAGCTGGCCAAGTGCTCAAGGCATTTGCAAGGAAGGTGTGAGGCGCCCGCCAGGTCTTCGGAGACGTCTGTCTTCAAGCCCTTGATCTTCTTCATGGCCGCTTGTCGAACGTTGCGAATGGCGACCTGAGCGGGGTTTCCCCGAGGCGAGGCCCTGAGGCGAGGCCGCACGGGCCGCACAGGCCGCACAGGCCTTGGACTTCTCCGCGTAGTCCTTTGCCAGCTTCACGTAGTTGGTCCGCTTGTCTTTGGTCAGGGGCGGAATGTTCACCTTGCGGAAATGTGGCATGCCGAACTTGACCTTGACGCGAGCGCTCACTCAACTTGAGAGGCGCGCTTTGATCGCCTGTCCTGACCTTGAAAAACTGAAGGGCACATCTGACTGGCCATGTGTGCCACGGGTGCCACTCACAGCTCACAGCCTGTTGAGCTCAAGACATGGAATATGAGAAGCCCAGGTCTGATGATTGGAGCGCCTTGGATGCCATGCCCAATCCATGCATATTAAATGCATATTGACCCGAGGTTGGCCTTGAAAGTGCTCTCCGCCACGGTCTCATCGTAGACACTCACGGTCAGCGTGGTCGAGTCGGTCGCCTCGGCCACGCGCGAGTCATGGCTTAGCGGCTTCACCACCTGACTCTCTGACCGTGACGGAGGCGAGCTCGTCCAGCTTCATGGTTGTCTCATACGCGTTCACCTTGATGGCTTCCAAGAGCTGAGGTGATGCCTGGCTCTTTAGCCCGGCATCAAAAAGAGATCAAGAAAACAAATCAGCTCGTGCCTTTCCAGCTCGGATGGTCCTGAGGTTGTCTCGGACCAACTCCACAGACTTCTCCATCTTCTCCTGTGCGCATGCCGCTTCGCCTTGGCCTTCCACACATCACATGTCCTCAAACTCCTGCAGAAAGGCTTCAGTGTCAAGGTCGTCCAAACCTGGGATCCGTAGCCACGCTACCAAGGCTCACCCCGCCTACGCCACCTCCAACAGCTTGACCTCCGCCTCCGCCACCTCCGCCACCTCCACCTCCACCTCCGCCACCTCCACCTCCGCCACCTCCGCCACCTCCGCCTCCGCCTTTCTTCTTCTTTCCCATGCACGGAATCCTGGCACTTCGTCACTTCGTCACTTCGTCACTTCGTCACTTCGTCACTTCGTCACTTCGTCACTTCCATCGCAAAAGCCTCGAGCCTGGCGGTTGAGGCCTCAAGCCTCGCGGGCACAAGGCCACTGGCCAGCCCCCGGGCAGGCGCCAGCCTGGTGTTCATGCTCGTATGCTCGTGCGTTTCCGCCGTTTCTGGCTGAGGGCAAGGCACCGAGCCGTGGGCATCACCTGACTTCAACATGCAAACACTCAAGGGCACTCCAAGACACGGGCCTGGATGGTCTAAAGTCGAGTTCCTGCACAGAAGAAATACGCATTCAGCCTCTGCGTCAATCCAATCTGCCTCGCCCCGCTGCGAAGAACGAAGCCAATGGATCTAAACGCAAGCGACAAATGAACGCAACGTGACATCAGCTTGAAGCCAAGCGCCCGGCGCTTGGCAAAACCTGCAGCGGGCCGAAGTGAGCGGCAAATGCGCCGGGAAATGGGGCACGGACAAGGCCAAAAGCCCAGCACCTCGCCTACAAATCGGGCGAGTTGAGGCTCATAAGTCTGCGATGCGCAAGGTGGAGGCATGGCCTCCTTCCGGAGAGCGGTTGCGGCCTCATTGCTCTTTCCTGCGCTTGAGCGCAAGCTCTGTTGTCTGTGCGGAGTGGTGAGGACAGGGTTTGCTGGAGAAACAGCCAGGCAAGGTCACTACTTGCGCCGAATGACACGCGCTCTAGAGCCCGCCTTGGCGGATCGCCACGGCTCCCAAGACTCTTGAACCCAACAGCGGGTCGCAGTTGAATTGCAAAGCGTTGCAGCAAGGCACGGTGCTAAAAGCGATGCCAAGGACAAAGGCTACTTCCACTTCACCTCCCGACTGACGCACCTCAGGGGAGGCGACTGCCAAACTCTCCTGACGTGCATCGCATCAAGGACATAGACAAAAACGTGCAGAAGTGCTCCTCGCGCGCCTGGAAGGCTGCAGCCTTGGAAGCGCTCACAAGAGTCATCTTCATGCCATCTCATACCCTATGCGCTGGGGTGAATGGCACAAAAGCACAGGCGAGCACAGCACGGGCTCATACCTTCTTTTCCGTCTCCGCATCTGGCCCAGTCCACTTCAGGCTGCGGACCTCTGCCAGGGCAGAGGCCAAGGTTTCACGGTTAGCACCTCCGAAAGTCGCCGCAGGCCGTTGTGCACCAGCAGAACTTGTGCGGAACATCTCCGCACTCTCCAGCATGGCAAGCCCCTGATACTTTGACTCGGTTACACGTCAAGCATGCCTGCGCCCTGGAATTGTGATGTCCGACGTCATGAGGGAAAACTTCATGGCGAACCAAAGGTTGGCTGAAGGCTGGCAATAGTAGAAGGAGCAAGATAGAGCGTAACATGGCTGGCAAGGGGATCTCAGGCCATCCAATGACTTTTCTGGACAAACGCCTGGGCCAACAGCAGCCATGCGGCACACTGTGACTAGGACTACACATCACAACCCTCCCCCCCCCCCGACCATCCGCCCCTCCCTTCCTTCCTTCCTGCCTGCCTTCCTTCCTTCCTTGCTTCCTTCTTTCCTGTCTGCTCTTTCACATTTCTTTACCTCATGTTGCTTAGCTCTATATTTCCCTCTTTCCTTCTCCATTTTGTTCCTTCTTTCTTTCTTTCGTTATTCTGTCGTTCTTTTGTTCTTTCTTTTCCCTTTTTGTGTATTTCCTTTTCTGATATGTTTTTCTTTCTTTCTTTCTTTCTTTATTTCTTTCTTTCTTTCTTTTCTTTCTTTCTTTCTTTCTTTCTGTCTGTCTGTCTGTCTGTCTGTCTGTCTTTCTTTCTTCCTTCCTTTCTTTCTTTCTTTCTTTCTTTCTTTCTTTCTTTCTTTCTTTCTTTCTTTCTTTCTTTCTTTCTTTCTTTCTTTCTTTCTTTCTTTCTTTCTTTCTTTCCTTTTCTCTATTTCGTTATCTCGTTATTTCTTTCTTTCTTTCCTTTCTGTGCTTCCTTCTTTCGCTTCCTTTCTTTCTTCTTTCTGTCTCTCTACCTTCCCTTCTTTCAGTCCCTCCCTCACTAAGTCCATACGTTTTGATGAATCCTCCTTTCCTTCGATCCGCGCATGCGTTTTCCGGGATTTTCCTGTTCCTTCTTTCTTCTTGATGTTCTGCGTTTCTTTCTTCTGTCTGTCTGTCTGTCTGTCTCTCTGTCTCTGTCTCTGTCTCTGTCTCTGCCTCTCCCTCTGCCTCTGCCTCTGTCTCTGTCTCTGCCTCTGTCTCTGTCTCTGTCTCTGTCTCTGCCTCTGCCTCCGTCTCTGTCTCTGTCTGTCTCTGTCTTTCGGTCTCTCTCTCT
This sequence comes from Effrenium voratum, assembly GCA_963377175.1. Classification (NCBI taxonomy): domain Eukaryota; class Dinophyceae; order Suessiales; family Symbiodiniaceae; genus Effrenium; species Effrenium voratum. The sequence goes on along the minus strand of CAUJNA010003589.1, from coordinate 141,629 downwards.
CTGTATCCCTCTGTCCCTCTGTCCCTCTGCTCTCTGTCTCTCTGTCTCCCTGTCTATCTCCGGCTGTGCCCAGGCAGTGCGGCAGAGACTTGGCGCACTTGCCTTACCTAGCAGCCCGCACTAGCGCGGGGTGAACCTTGAAGGTGGCTATCGTCCCCTTTCCTGATCTAACGGGTGCGGTGGCCCAGTACCGCTGTGAGCGATCACAGGAAAAAGGGCCAACAGGGTATCACGCTGTCTTACCCTGAGGAAAGAGGGGCGCCGGCATGTTGATCTCCAACCGGAGTCACCCCGATGACGCTTGCGGAGGGATGACAACGATGGCGGGAGGGACTCTGCCGTAGTGCACTCCAGGTTGCTGCATCCATCCATCCATCCGGGCAATGCCAACAGTTCCAACTACACCACAACTCACCATTCCACTCACTGTGGAAGACTACTGCCATCCCAGTACTGGATGTGATGACCCAACTACAAGCAACACTTTTTACGGCCACATCTATGAGCCCACGTACAATCGACTCAGATCACGCACCAGACGCCCATCTGTGGCATAACTACAGCATCACCGAAGCACACGCACCCATGTGCGCGACAGAAACAACTACGTGCTCATCACCGTCGCCAACCAACTGCACCCATTATCAGGGATTACGTCAACCACTCCACTTCCATCATGAGCAACTACACAACTACTAAGCTGCACACCTCATCCAGGTCGACTTCACGGAGCTTAACAACTACACTTTGGCCAACGGATTCATCTGAGACTACCATCTACTTCTCAACCCCCAACAACCTTTGCGCTTCTTTGCGCCACACTCTACACATAACATTGCCAACAGATGTACAAGACGCATACTCAAAGCCAAAAATACGGCGTGCTACGGGCACCGCCTGACCCACTACACGTGGCAATCCAGCCACACACAACAACTACTCCGCACCTTGCAATAACTACAGATCACCACGTCTGATTGTCTGGCCGAAGCAGCCGTGAAATGACTCCTAGAAGGCTGCCTGAGCCCTTGACTACATAATGAGCGCTACTCATCATGACTGCGCTGAGCCCTGAACAGCGAGCGACATTGATGACTACGCAGTTATAACACCAAATACCTTATGAGACAGGAACAGGTAAAAAGTGCGCGAAAAAGGTCCCAGGCAAGAAAAGTGCAATTGACAGAACGCAAAAATACAAGTTACAGGGGAAGGCCAAGGCGAGAAAAGCGTCCAAGGGCAAGAAAAGTGAAATCAAAAGGCGCGGAACAAGGCTAAGGGTCAAAACCTGCTTTTTCACAAGTACAGAGATCAAAAGCGTTTTTCTGAACAGTTCCAAAAAAGGTTGAAGGTCAGAACTTGGTTTCAACACAAGGTCAAGGGTCAAAACCTGAAAACTCCAAAAACGAAAAACAAAAAAGGTCAAAGGTCAAAACTTGCTTTTCCGAAAGTCTACCATAAACAGGACAAAGGTCAAAAGCTGATTCTTCAAAAGTTCAGAAAAGCGTCAAAGGCAAAAGGCTAATATCCAACGGGTGAACAGCACACGCTTTCATCACTATTGCCAATCCCCCCTTTTGCATTCAGTTGTAAGATGCTACGGATCTTAGGACTGAGGGGCCGTGTCAATGCACATGTTGCGCTACTTGATCCTTGCGCATGCCCTGTACACTACCGCAGCCATGAGCTTTCTTTTGCTACCTGCGAGCCCTGGAAAAAAGGTTTGCGCAGACTACAGGCTTGACTGTTTGTCATAACAGCAGCACCTGTGCAACAGTTCGTTTTTAACGACAGAGACAGAGAGACTGTCAAACTACATGCTTCACTTCCTGCATTTGTGTTGCATGTACTGCAGGCCTTGAGCTCACTACATCGCATGTGTAAAAGGTGGATTGCTGCAGACTACAATCGGTTGACTGATTGTTTGAACATTACAGCACTTGCACTTGGAAGCAAAGTAGCCACTGATTTTAACGTGGTAGCGGAGCAGAGATCCTAAACATAGGGGAGCTCCAGTAAGCAGTAAGTACTACAACCACAGCAACAGCAGTCACATGCCAAACTACTACGACATGTCAGGAGAAGCAGCATCAGCCTCAGCACAACAAACTACAGGAGCAGAGAACGGGCCAACAGCAGACACAGTAGGAGCCACAACTACGGAGCAGGAACAGAACAAGACAACGACGTTCAGAGACTACATAGGTACGAACTGCCACCACCCTTCTTCACTGGTGACTACTCCCAGTATGAAGAATGGCTGTTCAAGCTACAAGCATACCTCGGCCTCATAGACCGAGACTTCGACCTGGTGCTACAACTAGCACAAGTGGCTACACGACAGATTGAGGACACAGACATAAGAGCCCACATACGCGGCCCTACACAAGCAACAAAAGCAGTAGACCTCTCACGAGATCTACACTACACCCTCATCAACATCTGTCAGGGAGCAGCAGCTACAGTAGTAAGGCAAAACCGCTACAACGCAAACGGATGTGAAACACTACGACTACTACACAACCAGGTTCAGCCTACCAGTAGGAACAAGAAGCGTTGGCTACCTTACCAAACTACTGGAACCTACGTTCAACGAAGCGCAGTTTGAAGAACAATTTCTACAATGGGAATACGACATCAACCGCTACGAGAAAGACAATGGAACAGCACTACCAGATGGAATCAAAATAGCAATACTACTCAACAAAACCAAGGGAGCACTGCAGCAACACCTCCAACTGCGAGCTGGACAGATCACGAACTACATCGAGATCAGAGCACTCATCTTGGACTACTACAAGACGATTTCAGCCTTCACTAGATCTACTTCAGCAGTAGGAACAAACTACAATGGAGGAGCTGCACCAATGGATGTTGACAACATATGGAGGAAAGGAAGAAACTACAAAGGCAAAGGAAAAGGAAAAGGCAGCTACAAAGGAAGCAAGAGCAAAGGCAAGTACAGGAGTAAAGGGCACTACAAAGGATTCGACAAAGGCAGCAAAGGAAACTACAACAAAGGAGGATACAACAAGAGCAAAGGAAAAGGCTACTCAGGATCCAAAGGATATGGATCAAGCAAAGGCTACAAAGGCCAAGGAAACTACAGCAAATCAAAAGGAAAAGGAAACAACAACTACACAACATGCCATCGATGTGGCAAGCCTGGCCACTGGGCACAAGACTGCAGAGTGCCAGTATGGCACATAGGAGAAGGAGAAGAACTACATCCACTAGAACAAGAACAAGCAGATCATGACAACAATGAAGAACTACCTCAGGATGTGAACGACACTTGGGACTGGTACTACGAAGGAGAAGAAGGACAACACGAGGTGAACTACATGGAGGAGAACTGGAACGACTACGACTATGACAACAGCTGGGATTGGAATGACAACAGCTATGAGGACACAGCAAACTACATTGGAGGCATCAACGAGTCACACCTTACCATTGGACACATCAGACAAGCAAACTCACGACTACACAAGCACAAATCCAAATCACTACTTGGCAAGAGAACAACACACACAACATCATGGAACGACCACAGCAAGAGCTTTCAACAATTCCTACAAGAAGACACCACACAGCCACACTTTGACATAGCAGCAGCAAGACAACAACAAAGGAACAAGAAGATTGAGGACACTATCACACACTACATCATGTACTCCAACTTCAAGTCATACCACCACCTGTTGATCGACTCAGGAGCATCTACACATGTTTGCCCGAAGGACTACGCACCAGACCTACCGCTACGACCTTGTGGAGAATCAGTTCCACAACTCTACACGGTTGCAAACAAGAAGATTCCTGTCTAATGCATCAAGTATATTCCCTACAAGCAGGACAACTTCAGGATCATGATACCCTACTACGTTTGTGATGTGAAGTATCCAATCCTCAGTGCATCAAGACTACTTGATAGAGGATATGGACTTGACTTCACTCCACGACACTGCACCATCACACATGGACAACAACAAGCACACCGTATAAGACACTCAGGACTTTTCTACCTACGAGCAGAGAAGATCGACATCCCTCCAGGATTCGACATCTACCCAATGACTACGGACAATGGAAAATCCATTGCTGTGATTCAACCTACGGAGAAAACAGTACAACGACAAGAACAAATTGCACCACTCACCCACACAGACCAAGGACTACGACAGATCCTTGGTGGAAACACTGACTACTGGAAACTTGATGGTGACTACGCCATCAGAGTACACAAACGACCGCGCAAAGCATTATTCAAACCACACAACAGCGGTTGCCCAATACCTGAAGGAGAACTAGATGATTGGCGACTAACCATCATCAACAGACAAGGGCAAGAGCAAGAACAACTACAAGAGAACCCAACACAACTTTCCAAGCAAGAACTACAACGAAGACTAGAAGGTGACAACTGGACTGGAGAAACCAGATTCAGAAGAAAGATAACACCTACACGCAGAGCAAGATCAAAGATCACACCAACAAGGCAGAGCTCACAACCACAACGGCTAATGGACACACCACCAACCAGATCAAAGATCCAACTACGAGCACCACAAGAGATATGGAGACCTAATCCAGGAGAACCACGATGAGGAACAACAACACGAGCATCATGAAGCACACAGAGCAAGAGGACTACGACAACCGCAGCAGCCCACTCCACAACAAATAGCAGAACACAACTTGACACACCTACCATACAGAAATTGGTGTCCAATTTGCGTTCAAGGCAAAGGACGCCAGGACAACTACAAGAAACAACAATCACGACAACCCATCTTCAAGTGGATTTTGCCTACATCAAATCACAACAAGATCCGAAGACCATACCAGTCTTAACAGCAGTTGATGTTACTACACAACTGTGCATGGCGGTATTGGTTCCGGACAAACCATCAATGATGGACTACATGATCAACAACCTAGAAGCATTCATCTTTGAATGCGGAAGAACACAAGGCATACTACAAAGCGACAACGAAGACACACTCAATGCACTACTAAAAGCAACAGCATCTAAAGTCGGCTCAATGACTGTACGACATTCACCATCCTACAGCAGCAACAGTCAAGGAAGCGTTGAGCGACTACATAGAACACTTCTCGGACAAATCCGCGTCGTCAAAGCTCAGGTTGAAAGCAACTACAGCATGACGATGTCCACAAAGCACTGTCTACTACCTTGGATAGTACGACATGCAGCATGGACGGTAAATCGCTACGTCATTCACTCAGACGGCTACACAAGCTTTGAACGCCGCTGGGGAAGAAACTACGAGCGAGCAATCTGCGAATTTGGCGAGACACTACTTTACCTTCCACCACAACATAAGAAACTTCCAAAAGCAGACCTACGGATGCAGAAATGCATCTGGCTCGGAAAAGTTTCCGAAACCGGAGAAAACTACGTCGCAACGGAATCAGGCGTACAAAAGGTACGAACAGTACGGAGACTACAACCGGACTTCAAATACGACCTCGCACTGTTGAACAAAGTTTCCGGCACACCATGGGCACCACGACGGAACACCTACAACCCATCGTTCGCAACACTGTTGGATACGCAACTACAACCGTCAGAGAAAAGAAGGTCCACGCAAGATTTCGGACAACAAACGAACGCTACGGACGACATCGTTGCGGAACCCGCAACAAAACAACAACGCACTACACCACCTCCACGACTTCCGTCCACATCGACGTCAAGTTCACGACCACTACCGGATAGTCCTATGGCTACTTCACCAACCGGACGACAACATCCACCACTACCAGCACCACCTCGACAAACACTACGACGTTTAACTCCGGAAGAAGTAATGCAACCAACTAAAGCACAGAAGACCTCAAAGGACACTACAATCAGATCAACGGAGCAAGCAACCAAAGAACCACCACCACTACGACAGAAAATCAACGCAGTGACACTTCCCAACGGAAAATCCATCACCCCCTACACAAACGACGACACCTCAGAAGACCAACCCATAATCTTCGACAACGAAGGTTACGACGAAACACAACTACTGGAAGGAATGAAACACGAGTCAAACCAAATGAAGCTACATGACGTCTACGACGAAGTAGATGCGTCTACCGTCGACGACAACGTCATCAGAGAAGCGATACCTACAAGATGGGTACACAGAAAGAAAGGACCAGGAGTACGAAGCCGAATCGTCGCAAAAGGCTACACAGAGAAGATCGAGGACGAAGACTCCGTCTACGCCTCTACACCAATGTTCACGACACTCCGGACACTTCTCGCACTACAAATGTCACGACCAAACTGGATCGCGCGACTAGGTGACGTCTCTACAGCATTTCTACACGCACCCATCGCAAAAGACCACGACGGTAAACAACATGACGTCTACCTTTGGCCACCTAAAGAACTTTGTCCACAACAGGACAAAATCTGGCGACTAAAGAAAGCCATGTATGGACTACGCTGTTCACCAAAAGCATGGCAGGACTACCTGGCTGAAGCGTTACCAAAAGCTCAGCTTTGTAAGACTAAAGTCAGAACCTAACGTCTACACCAATGCGACTCGCGACTGCTACATCATGGTCTACGTGGATGACCTCTTGGTACTTGGTGACAAGACTACTGTCGACTCCACACCACGACTACCAACACAAGGCAATCACTACAGTTCTCTGCAAGAGTATCCAGTACTACGGATTTACACTACTCACCATGACAAACCTCACACAACACCACAAGGCACTACTACACCGCTTCCTCAGGGACTACAACCAGCACATGTCATGTCCCGAAATCGACGATGAGCGACTACGAGGAGCACCAAACTACATGACAACCTTTTTCACCACGCACTACTTTGCGACCTTGGACAGTCGACTACAGAAGGTCCAAGACTACCGCACCCAGAACTGGGGACTACATCTTTGAGCACATGCTCTACTACAACAACAAGTGCCTGCCTCACTACTTCCGTCCAGCGCACTACATCGAGCTGGAACCTGAACAGCGAGAACTACTGAGTGCAGGTTACTACTTTTGTCACTACAGTAGAATTGATGAACAACAATGGTTTTCATCACTACTGTCAATCCATGTTTTGCACTTCAGTTGAAAAGGTACTACAAAGACCTTTTAACTGAGGGGCCGTGTCAAACTACATGCTTCACTTCCTGCATTTGTGTTGCATGTACTGCAGGCCTTGAGCTCACTACATCGCATGTGTAAAAGGTGGATTGCTGCAGACTACAATCGGTTGACTGATTGTTTGAGCACTACAGCACTTGCACTTGGAAGCAAAGTAACCACCGATTTTAACGGAGACGAGAGAGAGAGAGAGAGAGAGAGAGAGAGAGAGAGACAAACAGACAGAGAGACAGAGAGACAGAGAGGCAGAGAGACAGAGAGACAGAGAGACAGAGAGACAGAGAGACAGAAGTTCCCTCATTGTAAGGATGTGCGAGTTGAAGACTTTGGAGTTGCATCTGTCCTGCAAGTTGTCGTTGACTTGAAGCATTCGAGCAGTGGCCTGCTGTTGTTGGGTGAAGTGGGCCTGCTGTTGCGCAAAGCTGCGCACAAGTAGTGGCCCAGCAGCATCAACTGCCGCACTTGTTGTAGCCTTTGGTGTAGCGGACGTCGCCACCTCATCCTCAGGGGCTGTACTGGAAAGGCGGTAGTGACCTTATGCGAAGTTCAAATGAAGCGCAAAAGAGCCGGTGTAGCGGCTCACAGCAAGCGGGGAGACACGCAACCAAACAAAGGTAATGTCGTTTTTGGTGAGGTCTTGTGTGTAGAGAAATTTGAGGTCGATGTGGCTTGCCCGTTTGCTAAGCTTTTGCCTGCTGTGGGGTCGGTGTGGATTCATAGGTTTAGCTTGCTGCAACTGTGTTTTTCCAACAAGAAGTTTCTGAGGTGTAGTCCCTCATTACTCCAGATTCTGCCGAACTCTGTGCAATTGCAGTTTGTGTTTTGTTGCGAGATGCAAGTGTTGTTCCCAGAAAGTGATGTCGACACTTGAAGTTGGTTCCCGAATATTGGGGCATCCTGCCCAATCCGCATCGACGTGCACGTCAAGGTCCAGGATGGTAAGTGCTTGACTCATTTCTGTGAAAGTTCAGTTGGTGCTGTGAAGTCTTGCGCTAGTTCTGCTGTTCCTTATACAATGTCTGGCCGTGTGTAGGCTAACCATTGTAGTTTACCGACAATCCTTCTGCACCTTATGTGCTGTTCGTAAGCGAGGAGCCCATTGCTGGTTTGTAGTGAGCAATTCCTGGAGTTCCGGTTTCCTCTGTTGTTGATGTAGGAATCCTGAAGGCCAATAGTGCAGTAGTTGCTGGCGCGCTCGATGTTTCTGTTCAGGAATTGTTGTGGTTTGCCAGGCTTGCGGTAGCCAATGCGTTTAAGCCAAACACCAAGCCTGGATGTAGCAATCCCGAGCTGCGTTGGTGTAGACGTTTGGCTTTGGCTGAAGCTTTTGTAGCGACGACTACAGTCACTCTTCAAAACTGGCCTAGCGCTACTGAACAAGGTCACTGGCACATCTTGGGCGCCAAGAGGCAAAATTAGCAACCCGTCGCTCGCAACCCTACTGGATCGCAACTGCGAATCGTCGAGGTGAAAGGAGTAGTTTAAAAAGACGACACCCGCGTGTAGTTGGGGAGCAAAAAGACGAATTACGCAAGACGCCGAACAACAAACCAACGTCACAAACAACATCGTCGCAGAACCGGCAACGAAACAACAATGCACTACGTCACCTCCGCGACTTCCGTCCTCGACGTGAACTTCACGACCGCTACTTGGCAGTCCTACGGCTACTTCACCCTTCGGAAGAAGTGACGCAAGCAGCCAAAGCACAACAAACATCAAAAGACACTGCAATCCGATCAACGAGAAGCTACCAAAGAACCACCACTACAACAAAGGATCAACGCAGTCAGTCACTTCCTACACCAACAGCGACATCACAGAAGACCAACCCATAATCTTCGACAACGAAGGCCATGCCGAAACACAGCTACGAGAAGGAATGAAGCACGAAACAAATCCAATGAAACTACACAATGTCTACGACAAAGTAGATACGTCTACACTCAGTGACGACACCATCAGAGAAGCAATCCCTACAAGATGGGTCCTGGGTCCACCGCAAGAAAGGTTCGTAGCGTTTTAAGTAAATTTGCCTTTAGTGTCCTTTGCGCTTTCCTTTGCCTTGATAGTTTCTTCCTTTTCTCAAGAAGCGTCAACGTCCATTCGCGCAGGTCCTCAATTGTGGCTTGCGCCAAATTGCTGAAGTCGCTCAAGTCAGACTGCTCTGATCTCGGTGTAGCTCGTGATCTATCCATCACGGAGTTGAAGATGTTGCTGTAGCCCTCCCATTGCAATTTGTACTCCACCTGGTAGTGATGCACTGTTGTCGCGCTCGTAGCGGTTGAGGTCGTATTCCCATTGTTGGAATTGTTCTTCGAGCTGTGCTTCGTTGAATGGAGGTTCCAATAGTTGAGCAAGGTAGCCAACGCTTCGCGCTCCTATGGGTAGGCTGAACCTGTGGCGCAAAAAGTCGTAGTGTATAATGCAAGTTTGCGTTGTAGCGATTTTGTCGAGCTATTGTAGCTGCTGCTCCTTGGCATATGTTGACGAGAATGAGAATGTAATGTAGGTCTTGCGAGGCCTACTGCTTTTGCCGCTTGCATAGGGTCGCGCATGTGTGCTCTGATGTCTGCATCCTCAATTTGTCGTGTAGCCACTTGTGCTGGTTGTAGCGCCAGGTCGAAGTCTCGGTCTATAAGTCCGAGATTGGCTTGCATACTGTGAGCAGCCAGCCTTGAAGAATGAATGGAATGGTGGCGGCAGTTTTGACTTGTGTAGTCTTTGGACGCCGTTGTCTTGCGCTTGTGCCTCTCCTGTGCCCGTAGCCATTGCTCCTAGCTGCTGCTGTTCGCCCATTGCCTGTTCCTGCAGTGTGCTGAGCTGATGCCGCTGGTTCTCCTAACATGCGTTGCAATTTGGCACGCGATTGCCTTGCAGTTGTTGTTGCGCCTACTGCTGAATCAGTTCCACAACTCTACACTGTTGTCAACAAGAGGACCGTTCCCTGCAAGCAAGACAACTTGAGGGTCATGATTACTACGTTTGCAAGCACACCTGATCAGACACCAGGAAGGACTTTCCTACTTGAAAGCAGAAAAGATCGACCTCCCTACATGACACGACATCCATCCAATGCATACAGACAAGGGAAAATCTATTGCTGTGATTCAGCCTACAAAGAAAGCAAAGAAACAACAAGAACAACTCCACCAACACACAGACCAAGGACTACAACGAACCCTTGGTGGAAACACTGAACTACAAAGAAGAATTGAAGGTGATGACCGGACTGCAGAAACCAAATTCAGAAGAAAGGTCACACCTACACATTGAGTACAACAAGGACACGCCAACAAGGCAAGGTTCACAACCACAACACTCGATGGAGACACCACCAACAAAGTCAAAGCTTCAACCACGAACTTCCGACCCAAAGCGGCAACTCTTACAGGCCTCGACACTACACAACCAAAAGCAACTATAAGAAGACAACCAAGACTACTGCAAAAGACAAGGTGAACACTGGGTAAGTCACCACACGTCACACAGAAAAGCACTGCTCACACCCACAGATGGACCAGGCCATCCACCAGTCAATACACTCGAACCTCACAGAACGACAATCACCAACAACATCTTCGGCGAAGTTTCACAACGCAAAAATGACTGGACAGTCATCGGCAACGCAACACCACCATTCCAACAGAAAGGCGCAACAAGGTTTAGCATAAAGAAAGACTGCGAATACCTTCAAGAGAACTACGATGAGGAGCAACACCACGAACACCACGAAGCACACAGAGCAAGAGGCCTACGACAACCGCAACAACCAACTGCGCAACAAATAGCAGAACACAACCTAACTCGCACACCATACAGAAACTGGTGTCCAATTTGCGTGCAAGGCAAAGGGCGTCGGAAACAAGAAACAGCAATCACGACAACCCATCTTCAAGTAGATGTCGCCTACATCAAATTACAGCAGGATCCGAAGACCGTACCAGTCTTAACAGCAGCTGATGCTACTACACAACTGTGCATGATTGGTTCCGGACATTACATGGTTAACAACCTACAAACAATCATCTCTGAAGACAGCGAGGACCTCATGATCTCCTTCTCCTTTTCCGGGACTTCAGCATTGCAGATGAAAGGACACGTTCTCGCCTGTCAAGGACGTACCGCATCAGGCCTTCGGTCTCCGTTGTCAAGTTGCCACCCAGCCCCCGATACCGCTGAATGCCCTTCCAGAACGTTTGGGATCTAAAAACCCAATGCTGGCGGTTTGACCAGCTATGATTGCATCCGCATAGCACTTCAAGGGTTCGTTCAGCGCGAAGATATCGGCAGTCGTATTGATCGTGATAATGATTGGTCGTAGGGCCTCCTCTTCTTGGATCATGTTAATGATCGCGGCACATCATCCGAAGTACTCTTCCGCGCCACTCTTGATCACGTAGTACTCCCCACCTTTGTTCTTCCTTTCCATGGCGTCCACCAACGATATCCATAGGTGAACTGATTCGACTGCTCCTTTGACGCTGTTCTTGCGCCTGGTCAGTTGCATCAACTTTTCACCTCTGGGATTCAGGTTCTCGTCTGCAGGACAGATCATCCCTTCAGGCATCGTAGTGTAAAGCCCTTTGTTCGACTTTGTGAAGAAGACCAGGTCCGTGAGAAGGCAAAAGTTCCCTGCGGCCTCAGCCTCGGCCTTCGCTCCTTTGATCAATGTCTCATATTGTGGTTCAATAACCACACGCAAGACGACAATGAGAGACGACGGCAGGATGAAGTTCCTTGTCTTCAAGATGCTGAATCGGGCACAGTAGAACGCACACAGGGATATCCACGCTTACCATCCTGCTGAGACGTAGTTGTCAAGCCCTTCGATCATGAAGCCAGATGGTGCTGCCTCGCCCGACAACAAAAGCCCCAACACGCGCGTCAACCCAACCTACGACTCCCGCGTCGAAGTGAACACGTTCGGCTTGGCCTCGAGCAGTTCAGGCAATCCGGCTGCTGCCCTCATGGTTTTAAACTCATCAATCTGACTCATGACTCGGGCAGACCTCATCGTGTATCGAGAAGCTTGGACATTTGTACGGATGACCCGCTACCCAATGCCGTCAAAGAGCTTGCAGAACTGCCATCGGTCATCCCGCTCTCCTTCAACGTCGGAAAGCCTGGTCAGGGATTCCTTCAGATCCGCCGCCTCCATGGACTTCGCATCAGGTGTGGCTTTCGGCTGTGGACGTGGTTTGCCTCTTGGCCCATCATTCTGGTTCACCTGCACAGCCGGGATGTCCCTCAGGTTCATGTCGTTGTCTGCCGCGCTTAAGCAGAAGCAGTAGTGGTCGATTGGCCTGGGATTGGTGTTAAGCTCAGATTCGGAGTCCGAAAACTGACCCCTCGCCAAAATTGCACATTTATCACCAGCTCTTCGGGCATCCCGGCGATCGCCCGCAGCGTACAGGTCCCTGCGGCCCTTTGCAGCGCGGTGATAAAACTGGTCCTTTTGAGCGTTCTCAACAAGGCCCAAGACTTGACCCCACACGCGCCAAGCATCAGGGATGACCCAAGCTCGGTCGTCCACATACATAGCCCCTCAACTTCGCAGTGGCCGGCTGGGCATACCTTTGCACAAGCAAGGGATGGTGCCCCAAAAGTTCCTTGGTCGGTTCGCACCAGGTTGTGGCAACAGAATAACAGCGTAAGGAGATAGTTCTGAGCCGCAGTCCGCTAAGCATATGAAAAGCACCGGTAGGTATGGGGCAAACCTCGCCCACGGATTTCGCTAATCCTTCTCATTGCAGAGATAAGCAATGACCAAGCGTTCGTCAACGCATCTTGCCGGAAATTCGCGAGTTCGACGCCGACGCTACCATTCCGCACTACAAGTTCATAATACAATCAACCACTACACTCAACTCTGACACCAACAACTCCCTCGACCTCGAGAACTACACGGAAATCAACATCCGGCTTCAACATCAAACCACTCAACACAACGATTGCATTTGGAAGCTGAACTCAGGCTACAGTTGCTTTGCACAGGAGTGAATGAAGGACTACACCTGAGATCCTTCCTCCTGGAAACAAACGTACGCACTGCCATCAACATACGCATTCACACCGACTCTACAGCAGGCAGCTACACGACAAGGTTCAAGAAAACAAGCAAAACACATCGACCTCAAGTTCCTCTACACACAAGACCTCATCAAGAACAACATTATCAAAATAGCAAACATTAACAAAGTACACTACAAAGCACACACTCACACGACTTGTTCAGTCACTGAGCATGGGTGTGTAACTACCAGCAGCAACAACAACAACCGTTTCACAACACGCCATTTGTCCCGTTGGCGGCACTTTTCACGCGCGCGTTGACTACACGTGTTGTATCACCTTTTTTGACTACCTGTACCCGGCATGCTCAGGCAACACTACATTTGTTGATTGTCTCGTGCCTACAGCCATTTGCTTTGCTCCGCCAAGGTACCCCGTGCTTCGCTACACTTGTCCATTCGTGCCTACTACAGCCATGGCCACTGCACCTTCAAGCGTGGACTATAGGTGGCTTCACACTACTCACCATGACCGACCTCACTTCACCACAACGACTACAACTCAAAAACTACCTTCGCTGTCACACAGCCTACAACTGGCAGCATCCGAGATCGATGACAATCGACTACGAGGAGCACCCGATTTCAACAACTACTTTGTCACACACTACTTCAGCACACGCGACAACAGGCTGAAGCTGGCGCGCAACTACAGACTTCACAACTGGCAGCAGCATGCTTGATCACTACATGCTGGACTACATTATTTGAGTCGCTGTACTGAGGGTTAACTAGGACCCTGTACAGTCACTACATTCTTTGGCCTTTGAGGGTTAGATGAACTACAGCCAGCAGCGTTGTAGTAGACCTACCTTCGGTCATTTTTGCAGAACACAAACTACGTGTTAGTTTTTTTGGATTCCCCGCCCCTTTTTTCAACTACGGTTGCACTACACTTCCAGGTT
>CAUJNA010003589.1:0-122500 GCA_963377175.1 Effrenium voratum | reverse complement strand
AAAGGCCCTTTTCCGGCACCAGGATTCTCCAAGCTGAGAGGCTGTTTCTGGACGTGACAACTTACTTAGCTGTCCTGTGCTCCAAAGAGCCTCAACGGACCCCTGTTGTGATGAACCTTACCAAAGCGTCTAACACGGCTAATCCAGCACAACTTCACCTGCACTCCATTTTCCCTCGCGCGTGGGCCCGAGTGATTTGCGCGCAACCTTCTACATTTTATAATGTACAGTCCCTGTGTGCTTTGCTTCGTGCATGTCATGGGCAGGGCAGCACACATATGTCCACCCCAAGCAGGAAGTCAGGACTTGGAGATACCGCTGGAAGCTGAAAGTTGTACCTTGCCTGCCCTTACCCGTGTGGGCCCAGGCAGCAATTCTGCCTGAGTCCATTCTCTGCAGGCACTGGATCCGGGCCAGTGCGAAACTGGAATGACGTGCACACCTCCGTTCAGAGGGCGATCCAAAGCTTCTGGTTTGGACTTCCTGCATGGCCAAACTTAAAGCGTTCCTATGGACGCTGAACCAATAAGGGGCCAGTCGGCTGAGTCGGTTGCATTGCGTCTGATTTCTGCACATGCAGGACCTTCCTCAATGCCGGCCAAGGGCCGGCTGCAAAATAAGTAATGCCAGTTCTCGGCTTCTTGCAGGATCAACAGGTTCCAGGCTGAACTCGTGCCAATGAAATCGAGCAGGCGAGAACCCGACAAGCAAATGGGCACGGCCCATCTGGCGCGTCTCCATCCCCAGCTATGCAAAATCAACATTGGCACTGAGCCAATGAATGGGGAATCTACTGTCGTTCTCAGGTGTGCATGCAAAAATTGCCCGGGCCGGTTGGGGCGGGCTGAGCTTGGCTCCCACCCGGCCCGCGCTGGTGCTCAACGCACTCATCGCACGTGTTCGTTTAACTCCAAGATCCTGGGTGCGCTTCGTGGCGGTGACGACCGAGGTGGACCCTCCACCAAGGCCTTTCTCCAAGCCTTAGGCCAACTCTGAAGCTAACTCTGAACCCTCTGAAGGGTCGCAAATGCACTTGGACTTGGCCTGCCAACCGCTGCCAAATGTCTCCATACTGAACATCAAACTCGGACTTGGTCAACTCTGAGCGGGGCGTTATCCTCGGATCAGTGTCATGCTTCTAGGCGCAACTCCAAATATGCACATGCTCACCCAGCTCACCCATGCTTCTTGCAGCTGTGCTTCGGATCCTCTGACGTCCTTCCGCCCTTGTCGATCCAGTACACACACCACTCCGCGTATTCTGAGCCGGCGCAGCTGACAACACCATGCGCCAGTGCAACAAGCGCCAAGCAAACAGCTTTTCAGCCAAGGTTCTGTAAATGGGAGCCTGCTTCACATGCAATACCCTCTTTAATCGTTGCCCTGACAAGCCCGGATCATTTTGAAGCACTGGAGGATTCGCCTTTGAGTGTCCTGCAATGGCTCTCTGACTCTCTGCCCTTATTGCAGCAGCCGAATCTCTGGAATCGTCCTGCATCCGAAGGGCGCGGCTCACTCCAGGCTTTCTTCTTGTCCGTCCCAAACGGCTCCCCATCCAGCTGCACATATCTGGGCTCGCCTCAAGAGGTCCCTCAACCCTTCGACATCCTTCGAACCCTTCGAACCCTTCGAGCTCGACGAGGCTTTGGAATTGCCTTGCAGGCTCCCGAATGCTGGCCGAGCAGCTCGTCCAATCGGACTGGCTGGAAGCAGAATGGCATTCCCACAAGGCATCTTCGAAGGTAAGGCAGCCCGGGTTGGCGGGCGGCGGGAGCGGCAAGGTCCATGGGCTAGAAGCCTCCGTGACCTCGGGGGTGGACCGAGTCCCTCATCGTCCACACATATTGTCTCAGATTCGCTCAGGTTCGCTCAGATTCGCTCACTTGCGCGCCTTGATCTCAGGCAAGGAAGCAGGCGTGGTGCCAATAGGATCCTGAAAAGCGTCCCATTTGCCCTGGCTCCACCAATCCATTGCTGGGTGGTAGACTTCAGATGGCCTCGGGACATGGCATGTGCACTGGACCGCCGAGCAGGCAAGGCCGTCTTCAACGCCAATGCCAATGAGGCATTGCAGCCAGGGCACATCTCAGTCACGCGCTCTCTGCTAGGTCAGGAGCAGCTTTGAGATTCAACAGCGGGCGAAACAAGTTTGCGCAGTGCCCCATGCCGCACGTGCAAGCTCAACACGCCCTTGCTGCGCACGTGCCGGGATCAAACAAGAATCCAAACTCGCAGGCCTCTTCGCGGGGAAAGGGCGACGGAAAGGCCTGCGCATCACAAATCTTGCTGCTCAGTTTGCCGTGAACCTCGGATCCAATGTCCCTGCCTGGCCATCACAGGCCTGAGCATCGCATGCGAAAGGCCTGCACCACAGTGGGAGAAGGCTTGCCAAGCACATGCTTATTGGGACGTGTGGGACTTTGGAAATGTAGCACGGGATGAGCAGAAAGCCCCTCAACTTGAACATCTTTTCCATACTCTGCACTGCTGGCTTCCTGACGTGCGGATTCTTTCGCGCGCGTCACGGACGCTCAGAGGTTCCCCGGAAACGGCTTGGGCGGCTCGGTGTCCCGCCGCGACTCCGGGCCAGTGCCGCTGGAGCCGGCGCCGGTGCCGGGGTGGTCGAAGCCCAGATCCGCGGTGGCCAGCCAGCGGTGCCGCCACCACTTCTCCTCAGGCACGCAGACCCACAAGTCGTGCACCGGAAGCACCAGCAAGCAGTGATAGCCCCACGACAGGAGCAGCTCTGGCGCAGTTGTCTCACCATGCTCGCAGGCTATGATGGGCCGGAAACGCTGGATGGTCTGTTGGCCGCCCCGCAGCACTTTCTCCAGCGCACCTTCCACGTCAATCTTCATAAAGTTCACCTGGTCCAACTGGAAGGAGTCAAAGGTCTCCACCTTCACGTACTCCTCCCCTTCATACTGCAGAACATGATTCTCTCCGTACACGGCCTTTGCCTGAAGGAACACTGCGGTTGCCCCAATGTTGCTCGAGCGCCTAATGGCCGGGCTCTGAACCCGGAGAACTTCTGACTTCTCCCCCAATGCCACGTTGTGTGTGTAGAAGTTGGCCAGGCCATTGATCGCCACGTTGCCCGTGAGCAACTGGAAGACGACGCGGAAAGGCTCGAAGGCATAAACCCGGCCTGCAGGGCCAACATGAA
Source organism: Effrenium voratum (assembly GCA_963377175.1). Taxonomy (NCBI): domain Eukaryota; class Dinophyceae; order Suessiales; family Symbiodiniaceae; genus Effrenium; species Effrenium voratum. The sequence continues at coordinate 119,334 of CAUJNA010003589.1, read as the reverse complement.
ACGCCAAAGGGACCGAGTAGCTGCCCACGTGGGAGCCCAAGTCACACACGACCTCTCCCTCTCCCACCAGGTGCCGGAAGACCTCCAGCTCCACGGGCTCGTAGGTGCCCTCCCGGCGAATGAAGTTGGACACCACGTAGTCGTACACGGGCGTGATCCAATACAAAGGCGGCGCCTGCACCGATGGCACCACTGACACCGGGAAGTGCTCCCCGGAAATCAGGGGTGGACGATTCGGGCCCGCCCAGTCCGGGAGATCTTTCCGCCTGGCCAGGCAGGCGTGGAATCTTCGGTACAAAGGCTCCGAAGTATTGTAGGTCCAGTCAAACCGCCGCACAATCTCTGCGCAGCCTGCATGTGTGGCCCAAGGTTTGTGCCAAGAGGCCCAAGCAGAATCCAAAAGGCCAAGCAGATGAATCAAATGAATGCTACGGGCTAGGTTACATAGCCGCATAGCCATCCCCGGCTCGACATGCGGATCTGGCGCCCGAGTGCGTGTATTGCGTCCCCTTTTCCGTGCAAAGCTGCAATTGTTTGGGGTTGTGCCAATTGTGCAGTCTGCCAGTGCTGTGCGCGTTGCTGCAACATGGCATTGATCTTGAAAGCTTGCATCAAACGTCTTGCGATGTGCCAGGAGGAAAGGGAAAAACAACAAAGGCCCAGCGGCTCTGAACTGCCAAGCTGCAGGTTTGGGGATTCCAGCCTAGATTGCCTAACGAAACACACCAAATGGCTGCACACCATTCTGCGGTTCGTCATCTTAGGCCCCAACTCAACATGCCCTACCGCACCACATGAGTTGCGAACAGTCACTCCGCTTCAGACGCTGCGAAGGCCTCTGCCAGGCACGCGCCATGGACAAAAGCGCCGACCCCTTTGAACCACAAGCTTCACAGAACCAAGACACGGCGTCACGGCGCGCCCACACATCCAACCATCAAAACGGCAAGCGGCCTGCACATGCAAGTTGCGCCGCTTTTCCCGGTCAATGTGGCTCCGCGAAAACAACTCCCTCAGCATTCGTCTGCGTCATCCAGCCCACTGCACCGTCATCCAATGCCTGGACCTTCATGCGCGTCAAGCCGGACCTTGGCACACACTGCATGGCGACGCGAAATGCTCAGAACGAGAGCTCTCCGGGACCGCCACTCCAGGTGATTGGCAGGCCACTCCAAGACTTCCACAAGCTCGCCAGCCCTCAAGCGGCGAAAGCCCTGACAGAGCCACAATCAGCCACAAATGGCAACACGTGGCTGCTCTCAAGCCTTACATGCCTTACATGCCTTACATGCCTTACATGCCTTACATGCCTTACATGCCTTACATGCCTTACATGCCTTACATGCCTTACATGCCTTACATGCCTTACATGCCTTACATGCCTTACATGCCTTACATGCCTTACATGGCCATGGATTGCGCATTCTCGCTTGTGCCAATGCAGGCTGCCTCGTCTGGATCCTCGTGCTGCGGCGAGTCCACGTGTTGCAGCAGTTGGTAGCCGACAGCAGCACTGGGTTCATCGTCGAAGTCAAAGTCAACCGGGCCTTCAGGATCAAAGGCATTGGGCGTATCGTCATCGGCCTCTGCGCCGTCACTGTTGACAGCCCCGCTCACCAAGTCACAGAGGGCGGAAACATCGTCGGATGGATCCGCCGTGCCCGACTGGCTCTTCGGGCCCTCCTGTCCCTCTTTGGGTCCTTTGGCCTTCTCCTTCCCTTCCTTCCCTTCCTTCCCTTTTTTTTCTTCCTTCCCTTCCTTCCCTTCCTCTTTCTCCTCCTTTTCCTCTTTGTCCTCCTCTTTTTCCTCTTTTTCCTTCTCCTTCTCCTTCTCCTTCCCTTCCTGGGGAGCCGAGGCCTCGGCCTCCGCCTCCAGGGCCTCGCGGTCCAGGTCCAAACGCTCCAGGAACTTGGGGTCCGCGGGCCGCTCGAAGCCCCCGGTGAGCGGCACGTCGCGCAAGATCTTCCACAAGGCCCGCCAGTCCTGACTCCGCCCTCTTTGAAATGGCGAACTTCCCAACATGCACCAGTCCGGCATAGACATCCCCAGCATTGACATTCTCAGCATGTTCAATCCCCCCGACACCAGAAGCTTTGGTCTAGGCTAAATTTGGAAGGCTTAGGGTTGGTTTAGGGTGGTTAAGGGTGGGTTTTGTGCCGGTTTTGAGTGGCTACGGGGTTGGAAAATGTGTGCTTCGGGTTAGCCAGTCTGGCTTGGGGTGGGTTTCGGGTGGATTTAGGCTGGTTCAGGGTTGGCTTAGAGTGGGTCCGGGTGGGTTTAGGGCTGGCATCGGATGTTTTAGTGCTGGAAAAGGGTGGATTTAGTTGGTTTGGGCTGAGTTTAGGGTGGGTTTAGGGCTGGTTTAGGGTGGGCTTTGAATTGGCTTCGGGTTTCTTAGGGTTGGTTTCGGGTTGGTTTGGGATTGGCTCAGGGTGGCTGAGGGGGACCTGTGTTGGGTTGATTTAGCGTGGTTTAGGGATGGTGTAGTGCAGGTGCAGGGTTGGTCGTATAGGCTTGGGTGGGGATAGGGAGGGAATAGGGCTGGTTTCGAGCTTATTTAGTTGGGGCTTGCTTAAGCCACCAAAAGCCACAGGAACTTACAAAAGCAACAAAAAAACAGCGGAGAAAACCACACAACAACTGACAAAATGGCACTCCAACGAAAGTGATGCAGCTGACTGACCGACCGACCAAGGCCAACCGACCGGCCGGCCGACCGGACCTTGCCATCCGCCAGACCTAGGAAAACAAACAACTCGGGGCCCCTCCAACTTTGACGGCCGAGAAAAAAAGAAAGACGTGAAGTCAAAGAGGAGAAGATTTGAAGGTTTAAGCTGCAAGACAAGCAGGAAGAGAAGGAAACTTTTGGTTTATCCAAACGGCTGCGCTCGCAGCTAGCGTTTCTGAATGGCAGTCCTGCAGAAAAGAGACCCCATCATTGCCTGTGTGCAGCTGCAGGGATCTCAAGACACTGCAGAGCTTAGAGCTTGCCCGCCTTTGACAGTCAACCAACCTTCCGATTGCTCGACCAGAGCTCTGCCCTTGATTCGAGGCACCTCCAGCTGCTTCAGGCAAAAGGAAGGTGCGCATGGTGCGCGAAACTCATTTGCCCAATGCACATCGCACTGGGCTGGCTACATTCAGGGTGTCTTCTTGCACTGGGCCCTCCAAGACTTCAACCACCTGTCAAGGCTTGGGACTTGAGAGACTGGGAGCAATGGAGCAATGTGAGCAATGTGAGCAATGCACCTCATCGACATTGACCTGTCGTATGGCATTGCTTCCTGTGACTTGGAGGTCCTTTGTCATCACGCCCTGCTTCACCACCTCGCGAAGAAAACGACAAGGTGGGAGCTGAGCAAAGCTGAGCACGCGCCCAACTGGGCCTTGTAGTAGGACCGCATCATCTGGCTGAAGGCATCCTCTGAGAGCTTGCTGGAGCCTGGGGCCTCGGTGCAATCTGATCGGCAGGGTCCCTGGCCTTTCCCGCGGGTCCGCGCCAGCAAACTCTTGTAGAGCCGCTCCAGCAGCTCCTCCGAGAAATCCACCGGCAACAGCACCTCAAGAGAGCGAACAGGCGAAAAAGCGCTCTCAAAGAGCTCTGAAATCGCTCTCAAACAGCGGTGTACGCGGTGTAAGGAGCGTGCCACTTGCTTCCGAGGCTTGGCTTTTGCCAGCTTCTGAACTGGGGGCTCGGGGAGGACCTCCTTGGCGGAGGCCTCCGATGCCGCAGAATGCACACGATGCGCAAGACGGACACCACAAAACGCCCAAGCGATGGAGCCTCCTCCAGGACGTCACGGTCGATGGACAGGAAGAAGAGCGCAAACTCCTCGTTTTGCGCCAAACGCCCCGGAGCCTTGGCCAAGATCGAGCTCCTGCGCATCCATCTCCGCGTCACCATTTGCATCCATCTCGCGGAACCTTGGAACATCGAATTGGCTGATCGGCTTCTCGCCTTGACTATCTTGACCCTTTTTAACAAACCAGTGACTACAGAACGTAATGCACAGGTGAGCCCATGACTGCTTTGGGAAGGAAAAGGCCCAATGACGAAACCAATGTCGCCGCTTGTTCGGCGATCAACAGAGGGCCTTTCCAGAAGTCTCTGCACTGAATTATGTCTGCCGTGGGCTAAGTCCTGGCCAAGCGTGCTTTTCTCAAACGGGAGCAAAAATGCTGATTTGTTGCACAACTCCGACAGAGGCTCATCAATGTGTGTCTGAAACGTGTTTTTTGGGGAGAAGCGCAGAGCCTCTTTGCTACAAATGAATGCGTATGCTGAATTCTGACCGTCTGTGCTGTCAATCAAACCCCTGTATCCAGCCCTGCATGACTTCCGCAAAGCTTGTCGCGCCCCCTACTTCCCTTAAAAGCACGGCCGCCGCTTGCTTAACTCTTCAGGCGTCTGGAGGCCTTTCACGTGTTCGGCTGGGCACACGTGACCCAATGCAAAAGCAACCATTTAGCTGGGGCGCAGCTGGCGGATGCTTCGCCCCCGGCGAGCAGCATAGAGCCGGGCGACCTCACAAGGGTTAGATATCAAGTCAGCCAATTCGGATTTCCGACCCTAGGCGATCTTGGAACTGTGTGCTTGCCAAGTCCACGGGTAACCTATGTGGAGAACTGTTCGGAAAATATGTTTCGGAAACCATGCTTCCTGAAACGATGTCTCGTTCTGTGGCTCGGGAAATGCAACTGCGGATGCAAACTACTCTTTTTCCTCTGGGGTGGGGGTTCTCTGAGGCATGAAACATTTAGGTGGATGTTCTCGAGGAACCCTCATTGACATATGGCACTCCCCGGCTCCCTCGCCATATTTCGGCCTTGACGGCAAAGAGGCGAGCACTAAAGAGCTGCGCCTGCTGATGCTTCCGAACCTGACAGTCCGACGGCACTCCGACGGCATGCATATTGACAAGGCAAAGTTCAGCGGACCTCTTTGGTGAATCGCTCACAAAGGTTCTCCACTCGCTGTAGTCGTAGCTCAAGCCGGCCCATCCTGGGAAAGAATCAGAAAAGCTGCTGGGCTGGTTCCCGTATCAAAACATGTCAGAATTCGAGCAGTCCGTTTCGGAGACAATTTGGTGAGTCCGTTTCGGTGAAATCATACCCGCTGACGCAGCCCGGGCTTGAGTGGAATAAGCAGTTGGTCTCTCGGCCGGCCGCGGCCCTAGCGGCTTCGCCGTGGGCAGCTGAGGTGCCCGCTTTTTTGCCAGCATCTTGAAGTCTGTGACCAAGAGCTCCTGGAACTTGAAACTTGAATTAAGCCTCCAGGGCCCAAAGCCTTGCGAGGTTGCCATTGTGAGGCTGCTGCTGCTGCTGCTGCTGCTGTCGGCTCATGGGTCCCCGCAAGTGGGTGCCGAGCCAACCCCATGGCCAACAAACCCATTAAAAACCAAGGTTTAAAAGGGAAAGCCGACGACGAAACAAAAGGAAAAGGAGAAAAGGACAGCAGAAAACGCGAAAACACGCCAAAAGAAAACCAGAGACAAAACACAAAACCCTAGTTACCGGTGTCGGCGAGAGGGAAACGTGGGTCAAACTTAGCCTTTGCTTTAATTCTCGAGCCAGCTCGGTAAAATCAAAGAGGCATGTCAATGTGCACCGTCTATGTGTTGCCCAAAACTGTGTGCCTCTCCACTGCGCCCCCATGACCGGTTTGCGCCAGAGGGCGCTTTCCCCTACTCAGCGCCAGAGGACGCGGGGAGCTCCTTTGCGCCAGAGGACGCGAACTGTGGCGGTGCTCGCAAAACGTTCCGTGTCGCCGTAGTGTTGCCTCAACCTGCTGCATTTTTGCTACGTTCCCCCTCTGATCCAGTATCCACGTGTCTGCTTGCATCGCTCTTTTGGTTTGGGTGTGGGCGTTTGTTTGTTTGTGGGCGCAAGTTCTATAGGGGGGTTGTAGCCTAGCTGCAGCCCCACCGGCTGTGGGAGGAGTGTCGGTGCCCACCCGCCACTCCCCAAAAAAGAAAACTAGGGAGGAAGGGCACACCAAGTCCCCAAGGCTGACGTGGCCCCAACGCCTCCCAGTGCTCTTTGCCTTAATCCCGTTTGCACCTCGCCCGCAGGCGTTAGCCTCACCGAGGATTCGGCGTTGCGCTTGTTAATGTGCTTCGTTCGTATCCTTTTCAATTTGAGTCAACAGACACTCCGTTTGAGACCTTTCGCATTGTGCGGGAATGTATGGCAGCTTGGCCTCTAAGTTGCCGGTGAGTTTCCAGGGGGCACCGCGAGGTTTGGAGCATGCCGAGGTGTCCGGCCCAGACACCTGCCCCCGTCGTGGGTCGCGCGTGAGCAAATCATCTCTCAATGTGAGCTTGCCCCGAGGGAGTCGCGCTTCTGAATTTGTCAGGTATCGCCGTATCGCATTAACTTCTCAGGCGGACCACCCTGCGACGGCCCCCCATTGTGAGGCATGGCTCCGTCCTTGACGTCCTCCTGCTCCTTTTCCTCAAAGCCTTGAGGCAGCCCATCAATCTTCTCCTGGACGGAGGAGGCAACCTCCCGCGCATCCTGACCATTCAGCAGGCAAGCAGGCAACAAAAAGAATTTGGCAAAAAGCTTCCGAGCTCCCAGCATCGATCATGGCTCGGCAGCGACCGGTAGAGGAGAGAAGCTCAGCATCCGATATGCTGGTGCGCTCCTGCTCCATTGACAGCCCGCGGCATGGCCCGCCTGCCCGCCACATGGCTGCGCTCGCCTGTTCTGGCAAGGGCGGCATCTCTTGTTCGACCTTTGACACTGCGTGGTCCAAGAGGTCCACTTCACTGTCAACCAACTGCACCTGCAAAACACCATGAACATCAGGACATTCTGACAGGCGCCACAAATCTGCCTTCTTGTCAAGCTGAGATCGCAAGATTGCCCGAACCTAGTGGCCACCACATACCAGCCACTGCAGACATTCAAGGTTGCTCGACTCTGAGGCTCCTGCCTGGTCCCTGGCCTCTCGTGCAACTTTGCGCTGCCTGCAATCCGCAATAATGGCCATTGCCATGTATCACTATGACACTATGATTGTTCAGCACAGCTTCCGGTGCCATCTGTCTTTACTCCGGCCTATCCCGGGACAGCTCCTTCTCGGCGCCGAGCTTGGTCTTGAGCAGGGCAAACCTGCCCGGTGAGTCCATCGGCACACGCGAGTCCATCGGCAAGGCCTGGAGAAAGCCACGCCATCTCCTTCCGCGGAGCACTTCCAGATCTTCTGCAAGACCTGGCTTCGAGTCTTCGAGCTCGCGCACATCAGCCCAATATGAGCAAACCCTCTCCGCTCTCTCCGCTCTCTCCGCTCTCTCCGGCCTCCTTTGGCAGATCCAGCTGGAGCTCGGCCTTTGCGAAGGTCTTCACCTGGGCAGCTCGGCCTTTGCGAAGGTACATTGTTGAAAACTCGCAAGCCTTCGTCTCGGAGAGGGAGCCGTCGTCCGCATACTTGGAGAACAGGGCCTAATATTGGTCAATTTTCTTAATGTATACATATAGAGAGAGATATTCTCCATCGCCATCGCAAGCGAGACTGGCAGAATCGCGCCTGTAGTTCCAGGGTCTTCTGCGTCGCCACCACTCGCCGAGCTACAGCATCCTTCACAGCCCGCGCTGCCCCCAGCAGAGCATCGCTCAGCTTCGTGCACCTCAGCGAAAACTTGGGCAGCCCAGTGCACCGGCAGCTGAACATGCTGCCCAAACCAAGCAACCGAGATCCAAGACTCTAAGTACAGCACTCGTTTATTCGAGAAAGACACCTGGCCATGAGGAGCTTGATCTCTGATGGCCCAGTGGGAATTCCCAGAATGGCTGGAGGGTCCTCAGCGAGCGAAGCACCTCGAGATACCCCAAATGTCGACTGTGACGCAGTCCTTCATCTCTGGACCGTGGCTCACCAGGAAGTCCATGCAAGTCTTGATGAGGGACTTGCAATCTGCTCCAGCTGACTCCACTGCCTCCGAGCAGGCTTCCACCTCCCGGTGCAGGCTACGAGCAACGGTTTGATGCAACTTCACCCACTCAACCCAACCCTGCGCCGTTCGTTCCGGAAGGATTGTGAAAACTGCCTGAGCATTTGTAGACTGTCTGACTCTGCCCACCAAAGACTACCACAAACCACGCCCATGCCACCACCAAGTTATGGCCAGTCTGTGAATGTGCGGCGGTGTTGCAGGGTAGCATTTCTCTCAACAACGAAGAAAATAGCCCGGAAGCTGCATCATGCCGGTGCAAGAATCTAAGCACGCAACCCACCCTCCAGCCTCTTGCAGAGTCTGCTCATCGCTCGATTCCAGGGGTGCACAAGTCTCTTTGAGTTGCTCGACCTGTCTCACAACTTGGAATTCGTCCCCAAAGCCAATGAGCTTCTCAGCAAGGCGCCCCCCTCTCGGCCATGTCCAAGAGGTCGCTCAGCTCCGAAAGGAGCTCCTCCAGCTCTCCAACTCTCCCCCTGCCGCCCCTGCCTGCCCTCTGCATTTTGTTTTCCTGAGCCCACTTCAGCCGAGGCACCTTCGCCCTCGCTTCCAACTCCAACCTTCTCTGCTCATCGGCCGCCTTCTTCTCCTCGGCTTTCCTTTTAGCCTGAAGCACTTCGGGGCCCACTTCACATCAGCCACAATGAAAACATTTCGCATCGCCAGCCTCAATGAGCATCTCCACTCTCTTTTGTGCCTGGTCTAGGCACTTGTCAGCCTCGCTCTTCATATATTCCTTCTGGCTGCCAGAATCCTCGCAACTCCGCCGCCACGGCATTTGAACGAAATACGCCGTCCCAGCCTCCAGGTGCTGCTTCAAGCACTCCTCCAGCTCCTTCTGCAGCACCTCCAGTGTCTCTTGATTGGCTGTGCCGAGCTTCTGGATTGCCTGTTGCCCAGAGGGTTTACGCAAACGAAGTCGAACTTGCACATCTTGCACATTGTGCACACCCGCAACCCGCCTTCCGCACCATGAAAACGGCCTTGCCCTCCTTGATCCGTTGCTCTTGCAGCTCCTTCTGGCGCTTCATTTCCTCCTTGCCCAGCAACTTGCTTGATCTGAGCAAGATCAATTCCGGCAGGTCCTCTCGCTTCTTCCTGAGCTCTTCCTGTTTCTTTCTCGCTTCTTCCTTGCGCTTGCGCTCTGCTTCTCGCCTTGGAGCACAGCAGCTGGCCCAAGTGATTCCCCCAAACCATCCCAAAATGCCTGAGCTGCTCTTGCTGCCGTTGCCTTTGGAACTCCTCCTCAAACCTTCAGCAAGCACGGAGCCGTACAGCTGTCAGCACGTCTCTTGATAAAAACATTGACAGTTACAACCGGTGGCAAGCCCCGTACTGTTAGCACTCAACGCGGGAAAGGCAGCGGAGTCACGTAGTGACGATACATGATTCAACACTCAGGTAGTTTGACACGCCCCCTCAGCTTGCTGGTTTGTAGGAAGGAATGCCAACAAACTGGAGAATGTAAAAGGGGACAAGTGTTAGTCTTTCTTTGCGGTCGACAGTAGCGATGGAAACTGGCGTAGTTGTCCATGAAAGGAGTAGCTATTTACAAAAGCCGAAGATTGGAGCAAAGTACACTGCTCAATAAATCTTCAATTTCGCAATTCGGTGAGGAAATGTGAGACCTAGCTGTCTCAAAAGGATGTAGTTGGGACATGGTTGAAGTGGCGAATGTAATAGGCTCCTGTTCCTGTAGTTGTTGCTCCTGATCTCTCTGCTGTAGCTGGTCCGTTGGCTGCTCCTGCGGTGGACTGCGCTGATGCTGAAGCTGGTCTGAAGCTGGTCTGAAGCTGGTTCGCCTGACATGTCGTATTCGTTTGGCATGTTCTTGCCATACTGTTGTTGTCGTTACTGTCAAATGCTAAAATGCTAGGTCTCTGCTCCGCTTCCACGTTGCAATGAAACTGGCAGAGACAGCCAGTGCAAGTGTAGTGTTGTCACGCAGCCTTTCTGTGGCAACTCAGTGGTGCTAGGCTCGAGGCCTTGACGGGCCCCCGGTGGAGTCAAGTAGTGACTCTAGTGTCGACACACTCAACACTCAAGAAGTGTTTAACATCTCTTTCTTGCTATCGCTGTGGTTTGGCATCGCTCTCTCTCCGGTTCCGCTTGCATGTCGCTTGCAAAAGGCACCTTCTCTTTGCCTCCTCCTGGTGCAAGCGTGCATACTCCTGCCGGCGCTGACGGGAGGGGCATAGTGGGGTGATGGCGCTCAGTGTTCTCTTACAAAACGTCCATGAGTCCTGCATTTGCCGTTCTGCGGAATGTGCATCGACAAAGGCGGGCATGCCAGGCATTCCGGGCATCCCGGGCATGCCGTACCACATCCCTGACATGGGATAGGCCGCTGCCTCGCGGTGCACGCTTTGCGTCGGACAAGAAGGTAAACTCTGAGCTCATGGCCCCTTGTTCTTTGTCGTCCTTCTTCTCTTTCTTCTCCTTCTCTTTCTTCGGGGTGACTTTGAAGTCTTTGTCAACTGGCCCGTCGTAAGGCACCTACCAGGCAAATAAATCTGACATGCAGACAAGGACATGGGCAGTCCAGCCTTCCATCCACTTTCTGGTGGTGTCTGAGCCTTGCCCGGCTGGTAAGCCCACACCTGCCATGCCCGAGCGGCAAACTTGGGCCCTGGCGAAACCAAAGGAAACCGCGCCAAACCGCACCAAACCGCACCAAACCGCACCTGGTCTCCACCGACTTTGGGGCCAAACCACCAGCCGCTGAAGTCTGACCCATCACGGTCATCCCAGTAGTAGAGCATCACCTCGCACGAATCAAACATGAAAAGAGCGTGTCAAGCCATGCAATCAGAAATGCAAGCATGCAAACAGTGCCAAGCTCTGAGCATCCAGGTCATTGAACTGCTCGTCTCTCTTGTAAACAGGTCTGGGCAAGTGACACCAAGCAACCGATTCTGGATTTCGGCCATGCTGATTGGCATGGTGGCGTGCCTGCCGTGGTTTTCACCTGCAAACTTGAAGCTGCCGCGCACAATCTTCTTGACCGTCTTATCCTTGCAGCCAGTAACTGCAAGTCCTCAGGGGACAGAACGTCCATTTTGCACGAGGGAACGAAGCCGCCCAATTGCAACACGTCTGCCGGCCTTTCGGCCAATCCAAGGTGTCACGAGGCTTTCGAGATTCTTTTGCTCCTTTGGTTCCTTTTGCCGCTTTGGCTCCCTTAGCCTCCTTGGCGCCTTTCTCTTTCGCGGCTTTATCTTTGATGCCTTTCTCTTTGGCACCTTTGTCCTTAGCATCCTCATTTTTGGCCTTCTTCTTCGAAGAACTTTCGGCCTATGAAAGCCGGAATCCCTCAAAGCACTCACCCAGTTTGCAATCAGCGCCTTTGAAGCTCCATAGCCAAAACCAGGATAGTCATACCTTATCGAGAAACATTCAGAAGGCTACAACACGTTCATTCTGACCGAGAGCGGCCGCAAGTTGCTTCAGAGCTTGGTGTATGCTGAGGTCCGATCGAAGATGAGGACGGCGTCAACACCGCGCTTGGACCGGATAAGAAGCCCGGATACCCGGGATATGCGAAGCCGTACCTGCACAAGGATGCCACAAAACAGGAAATAGCTGTTCCCCTGACAACCCTCTCAGGCTGGCGCATTTCGTGGCACGGCCAGCGCCTGGCGTTGGTCAAGCCGCTAAGCCTCCTTCGGCCCGGTGCAGTGCTCCAAGGCCAAGGCCAGCTGGGCTGGTGCCCGCGCCCGGACTCGATGCTGCGAACATTTCGGGCCAAATAGCTGCCGGATGCCGAGATGTCGAGCAACTCGTCCCGTTCCGATTGAAAATGCCCAAAAAAATACCCTGGACCAATTGGTTTGTCTGCCCCAGGGTCTCATGCCCCAGTCGTTCGCTGAGGTGCAGACAAGGTTGGCAGCACCTGAATAAGGCTTGCCCAATCTTGCACACACCAAGACATCGTCAAAGATCAGCCCGGAACTTCGGACTCCTCCAATTAGAGTTGAACGAAGCCCACGTGCTGCCTGAGCTTCCAAGAATTCAGCTGCCACAACTGCAGTCATGCTGAACTGTGCTCACGCGTTGTGCTTCTTTTCACCTTGTGCACTTCCGCCATGGCATTGTGAAATCTGCTGCAACGTACCGCAGGCATCTCGTGCAAGTTATGCAAAGGGCTCACGGGACGGCTGATACATTCACCCGAATCCAGTCTCACCCGAAAGGCTCAGGAGCTGTGAATGTCCGTACGCACGCAGCCTTCAGCAAAGTAAACATGCGCCACAGCACCAATCTCTGCAGCTGTTTCCCCAAAGTAGCTTCTGGAAAGGACCACGACCCGAGCAGATGCCAAGAGCAAATATGACACATAAGAGTCCACGAAGCCTTGGAGCCCCAAGTTGGCGTGAGATCGGTCGACATGTGCCAAGTTCCACCCATCCAAAACCCTCAGCTTGCCAGATTTGCGCAGCTCCTTCACTTCCGCAAGCTCCAATGCAGAGGCCGTGTCAGCGCTCAGAAACCACGGAGTGTCCGGCGGCAAGCCCGCCTCTCTTTCCGCAACTGCGGCGCACGCCAGGAAGCTCGGCAACATGTCCAGGGCGTGCCGGGCAGGATCCCACCAAAGCCGCGCCGACTCATTGCCAGCGCGGAAGTGGAGCGCCAAGAAAGGCCCTTGCTCTAGGCCGAGATGCTCCATGGCTTCAGCAAGCCGTGACTGCAGCAGAGGCGTTGGCTGGAACAAAACGTGCCAAAGTCGGGAAATCAAATGCGGCCACTGTCGCAAACCAAGTCGCTCAGCCTGGCTCTCGGCCAAGGGGTGCGCCTCGGTTCAAGCTGCAAAAAAAAATAGCTGCACGCGGCAAGGCTAAGAGTGGGATCCTTATGAAACATCAGCCACCAAATAGAAGCCTCAAGCTGTCAAAATTAATTTGGTACAGTACACAAGCTCATTGATTGAGGCGAGCACTAGAATAGCGGAAAGCTCGCGATGGTTCATAGACAGCTGCAGCACTTGGCTTGAATCCTCCAGAAGCCAGGTCAAGTCTTCCTGCAAAGCAATTCGGTCATCCAAGTAAAAACTCTGACTGCCATGGCCCATAGCTCTCAAGCCGTTCAGTCTCCAATCCAGCAGCAGCTCTGACTCTGCGAGCCGCGGCTGCAGAACAAGTCCCAGGGGCAAGGGCGAGTCAAAGTCGATGAAGAACGCTCGAGAAGTCATCAGTGCCACGATAAAGGCACTGAGGATGCCGTTTGTGCGATCACCATGGCCACCGCACAACGTGAAGGGGTTACACACATACACCAAAGCCCGAAAATTCCCATCGCCCGATGGCTGACCCGCCCAGGCTTGAACTGCACGCTTGTGAAACTCCAGGTACGGACCAAGAGATTTTAAGTTTTCCTTGAGGCTCCCTTGCAGCATTGCCTGCAAACCCTGGACAGATCTTCCATTGAAGTGGAAAACGCCGGGCAAGGTCAGCCCCTTGCCGCGCGCAAGCTTTTGCACAGCATCTTCGACGTGGAACGCGGCCGGAGCACGAGCATCAAGCATGACCAGCTTCATCTCTGACAAGGCCTTCGCGCAGTTCGCGCAGTTCGCATTCGCCGCTGCGACCGCTTCAATGCTCAAAGTCGCTTGGTGCCTGCGCCACAGCACCTCAAGGCGCACATGCTTTCCAGGCCGAGGGGTCAATCTGCGCGCTCGCAGCGCGAGCTCCGATGCAAAAACAGGCCGCACACTTGTCTCCCATGGTTCGCGGATGGAGTCCTCAATGAGCAGTATGTGCAGAAATTCTGCCACTTCATAGAGTTTCATTGATGCATTCCATGCCTTCTCCACCACCTCTGGCCACGTCCGGTTGGAGATTACAATGGCCAGCGTCACTTCAGCATGTTCAAGGCGAAGCTGGTGGGAGCTTTGGCGTGGCCATGGCCACTCCGCTTCAGACAGTAACAAACGCTCGGTACCCCAGAAAAGTTGCGACCCGGCGCCCTGCAAGAAGTTGTAATCCAAACTGGCAGTCATTGCTTTCAGCTGGTACACCAATTTGGCCAGAAACCGTGAGAACACAATGGAAAAGCGGTCCACCCAAACGTGCCAAGTCCTGACGGCGCCTTGTGACCTTTGGAACGGGTAGGCCACGGCATGCGCCAGCTCACGCCCTGCACGCCCTGCCAGGGGCAGCCCTACCCCAGCTTGGGCGGCCAGGAGCGGCAGTTGGAAGCATCGCTCAAAGTCAAAGTCGGACGCCTCAGACGCCTCGGCCGGCGCCGGCGCCGTCGGCGCCCGGGCCGCGCGGTCGCTGTCCGCCACCGCGGCCGCCGCCTTGGCCAAGTCGCCCACGAGGCCCCGGAGCCGCAGCTCCCGGCGCCGCAGCCACTGCCGCGAGGCCGCGAAGGCCTTGGCGCTGCGAGGCAGCAAGCAGTGCGACCTCGGCGCTCAGCCACACTGGAACACTCCCATGCGCATCCCGCACGTTCGGCGCATTCCCCTTCACATTCCCCTTCGCATTCCCCTTCGCATTCCCCTTCGCATTCTTCGCATTCTATTTGCTGTTGCTCTTTTGCTCTATGCACGTTTCACTTTGTTCAGTTTGCTCTCTTTGCGGCCAACACTCAACGACGCAAAGGCCAATACTCCATGCTGAATGTTTCGCCCACAGGCAGATGTACGGAAACTCGTGGCCAACAAGCCGAGCATGCTCAACATACGCTGGGAGTTCAACCAGGCCTGAGAGTTGCAAGCAGCACCTTGCGCTGGAGTTGGATGCCCTGACGCCCCAGGGGTAGAGCAGTAAGCTGCAAGGCGTTCAAGCGTGAGCGAAAGCATCCCCGCATTAGTGGTTGACAAGGGCTCTCTGATTTGGACCGGCTCAGCCCTCTCTGGACCTCCTCTGCAAACTCCAGCTGCTGCTCCATTGTGCGTAGCTTAAACTCCAGTACCAGGTCGCTGTACTCTAGGATGGACATGATCTTGTCCAAACTGCAGCACGTGATATCTGCACGGAACTTAGGATCTGAGCCTAAGCGTCGCCAAACTCTGCCTGCTTCTGCTCTGGTATGATGCCAGCGCAGGTGGTTGCACTGAAGATGCGGTGGCAGGAGCTGTGCACGCAGTGCACGCACCCCAAGCAGCAGGAACCAAGACAGCATGTCCAGCCATAGCAACGCAATTGCAGGAGTCGGGATAGGGGAAGGTGCTCTTAGAGTGCCAAAAGAATTCCAGCAACAAGGTATTGCCAAACATGTTCACAGAGTAACAGAAGCTGGCATTTCACTTCATCCAACGCCACTGCGTTACAGAAGCATACCATGTGTGAGAACCAAACTTGAGAAGACCCAGGGACCAGGCATCTCGTACTGTCGCCGGCATTTTCGCAATGACCTGTGGGCCATCCCCTGGCATCGGCTGGCCTCGGTGTCAAGTGCCTGGCTAACATGACCATAACTTTGGACCATAACCCCACATTCGCCGCATTGAGCCCCGGCCTGCGAAGTTAGCACGGATGATGCTCAGCCGCAGAGGCCTTCTCTCGCACGAAGCGCATGGCGCACGCCCAGCTTCGAATAACGCGAACGACCCGAGCTCAGTGACTCAGTGACTCAGCAACGAGCGAGGCGTTGGAACTGCGCCTAGGCAACTCAGCGGGCGAAGCACGCAGTGGCACATCAAGCCCCCTGCTCACGAAGTGCTCGCTTCAGGTGGCGCTCAACAGGCGATGCTGGCAAGTCCTCACTTTGTCAATCCGTATCGGCCTCCAGACCATGTCTTTGAGCAGGCAACTGCCACGAGAACGATCCGCTGAACACCTTAGATTGCCAAAATTTGCAAAATGCTCCTAAGGTCGAAGTCCCAACTGAAGCATTTGCAAGCAACCGGGTCGCAGGGCTGCAAGCGAGTGGCTCTCAGGAACACCCTCCAGCAAGGCCGTCAGGCCAGCACATGCTTGGGCTTGGGACTGGCAAGCTGGCACGTGCAGCACGTGCAAGGGGCAAAGCAACACACAACCTGAGGACCTGGTATCCGAGCGTTAAGCTGAAGCTGAATGCGTAATCGTGACAGGGCTGACTTCAAGGTCCTGCTCACAGTAAACCTGAAGCGGGCATAGGCAAATTTACAGTGCATTTTCGGATCCCTAGCTGAATATAACTTGTTCCATGCACGTCTTCTCAAGGCCGTCAGCTCCCGGTGTGACACACTCCAACAAGACCCCTTCCAAGGTCAAGCTGCTGGGCCGGACTTGGTGAAACGCTTGGATGGTCAGCATTGGCCGCCTCTCTGGCTGCTTCGCATCTTCGCACATGCTTCGCATGCATCTATGTTTGAAAAGGTCCGTAGCTTCACTGAGCACTCACTCCTTACTCACTGCACACTGTCACTTCGGTCACTTCTGCTTCTCACTCTGCTCACTGTCTGTCAGAGGAGCCCGCGGTGGCGCGGAGTGTCGCCTTCATCTCGCCGCCTTGGCCCAGGGCCGGGGGTGCCAAGGTGTCGATGCCGGTGGAGGCGAGGTCCTGGAAGCCTTCGAAGGCCATCTGCACGGAGTCCTCCAGGCGAGTCAAGATCTTCTCCAAGTCCTCCTGATCCTCCACGATGCCTTCCTCCATGAGCTGGCAGTGCGAATCCAGGAGATCCTTGCTTTGCTTCAGCAGCCGAACGAAGCTTCTCACCTGGTTCAGCACCCCCAGGTGCACTGTGCTCTTCTCAGAGGCCACGTAATCCTCGCAGCCCTCCAGCAGAAACTGGGCCGTGGCGGCGTCGCACGCGATCTTCCGCAGCTCCAGGTTCTTCACCACGCCGAAGCCAGGGTTCGCATCAGCGGAAGGCGCCTCCAGGCTCAGGTCCTCGATCTTCTTTCGGTTCAGCTTCAGGCCCAGGCAGTTCTTGGCCGCCGCCTTCTCCATCTCCTCCGTGGCCTTGGCGTTCTGCAGCAGGCCCTCCATCAGCCCCTCGTAGGGGTTGCTCCAGAAACAAGCCTTGTACTCCCCTTCCCGGAACTGGTCCCGGCGCCACTCCAGCTTGAACTTGAACTCTTTCCACGCCAGCTTCAAGTCGTGCACAATGCCCACCGTGGCCCCACAGGTGGTTCTCGTCTGACAAAAGTGCTCAACTATGATGACAATGAGAAGGTTCAGCATCAGAAACATCATCATCAGGATGAACAGCCAGTACCAAATGGTAGCCGACACAGGGGCGACTACATAAAGCTGGTCGAAGGTCGCGGACCCCATCATGAGGAGGACGGCGCTGGCACAGCACTGCGGATATGTTGACCAGCTCTCAACCTCTGGACCAAACAGGATCTTGCCTCCCACAGCAAAGTTGTTGAAGACCACGAGGAAAATCAACATCAGATGCATGACATCCCAGAAGCCGTCTGCAAGCGTTATCTGGATCATTGCGAGCTTTGCTTGGCCCAGGGAACCCTTCAACATTCTAGCTGTGATGATGGAAGAATACCAGAACAAGCTGAGCTGAAAGTAGCCTCGCATCACGACGATCGAGTGTGCGTCATCGATGTTCCTTGACCAAGCTGCTTGATAGGCAGAGCCGTCCAAGTCGGCAGCCTAAGTTTCTTGCATTTGTGAGCATCTCGCAGCTGAAAAGGGGGCTAAAAGAATGGCTCGCGAATGCGCCCGTGTAGCCGGCTGTTCAGGGGAGGCAGGGGTGATCTTGGTGCATCCTCACGCAATGGAAAATGATCGCGAGAGTTTCTGCCTGGGGCAAGCGGGCTATTCTCAAGACATAGTTCTAGAGCGTGGTTTTTGTTGTCTCTTGCTACTTGCCAATCCCTCCGGCGCAGCTGCGCACTTGGTTGCAAGCACTACGCCATGCCTCCAAGTCGCTAGGGGGGCTCGGGGCAGTTGTGCCACGGCGCTGGCAAGGACGGATGTGAATTCCTGACAGGCGCTGGGTCAAGGCAACCCTGCCACAGACTTGGGACCGGTCCTGTATCCAGAGCGAATACACAGCCAACGCAATCCCAACCTTGGGCAATCCGGCTTAAGGCATGCACAAGGTGAGGTGTACAGCATACATGCATTTCTCCCAAAGTGACAGCAAGAAATCGTAAGCAGGCGGCTCCAATGGAGACCCAGTCCACCAGGTTCCAGAAACTGGACAGGTACGTTCCTCAGATGTACAGGCCGAGGCTATCAAATCGGACATTGCAAGGCCAAAACTGTCATACCGAACAGCTGAGAGTCTAAGCTCCCGCTTGAAAGTCATTCGCAGCACTTCCCAAAGTTCCTGGTTCAGCAGTATGAGGATCATACCCAGCCAGCAAATTTCCGGCAAATAGTCCATGATAGCCAACTGGCCAGGCACCGCCCTGAACACGTGACTGCGCACCCGCTTGGTGACAGCGCCATCATACAGCCACTGAAAGGAAATTTGGAGGATCGCAAAGGAGCCGCTCTCGCCGTTCAGCATCAGAGTCTCCAGCTCCAGAGACGTAGTGGACGCTGTCAACCAGTCATGACGGCGTAAATACGTCGCAGTTTCCAGAGCATCCTTCAAAGGCCGTTCGACATCGAAATGGGCATCGTAGAAGTCTCCCTGCGAGGCAAAAGCTTGCCTGGCACCAGCCGGGATTTGATCTATGATGGTGAGGTTTGACGTGGCCAAGGGACCGAAGGCATCGGAGGCAGGCCTCGAGCTTCTGCACTGTATGGTGTACCAAGCCTCCAACGTGTCCAGCAAGTTGCAGTTGGCCGAGTCCAAATTGGCCCGCCTTTGGCGGGCGCGAACCCCGCCCACCACGAGGTTGCGATTCAGGATCAAGCCAGGTCGCCGGATCACCTTGCCGGCCACGGTGCCCCAGATGTTGGGCAGGAAGCCGTGCTCCAGCCACACCATCACGTCGAAGGCCGAGCGGATCCGGCTCCAAGTCATGGGCTCCATGTCCTGCGCTCCCAGCGGGTAGAAGCCGCCCGTGGCCGCCACCAGCCGCTCGGCGCTGCCCGCTGGCAGCCGCCCCAGGAACTCGAAGGCCTCCGTCTGCCCGTCGTCGCTGCAGGAGCTTGCCGGGAAGCCCCCGATGTGACGGCAGCCGCAGCGGCACGGCCTTCACACGAAAGAGAACGAATACAGACGAACAAGACGAACAAGACGAATCGATAGAACCCCGAGACACTTCTCCAAGGCTCCGGCATGCTAGTTTCCGCGGGCGTACGCAGTCGAACACCGCTTACACCTGGATGTGATATGATGGCCTCGACATAGTTCACTACGGCCTCCTGGACTTCGTACTGCCTTGTCACACCAGATCGGGCAACTGCCAGGTAGGCAAAGATACCCCACAGAAGGCCAGTGAAGCACAACGTCTTCTGGCTCTTTCCCCACCTCAAAAGAAAAAGGCACAACATGGGGCATGCCTATCACATCAACTCGCTCTCCGTTCGAACTGAGGTGAGCGCCACTCACGCTGGTTCAGGTACTCGATCATCTGGAATCTTGTGACTCCTTTTTCCACTTCCTCAGCCTCCACATTTACCGGGACTGCATCATCTCCAAATTCATCGCCAAGCGCTCCTAAGTCGAGGTCGGCGTCACCTAAGTCAAGGTCTGCATCTTCCGGCAGCTCATCTTGTTCATCCATCTTGCCCAGCAAAGAAACACGCTTGATCCATGCTAGCTGCTGCTTTTCGCCCCTGAGCACTTGCACGTGACCGGAACCTCCCAACTCCTTCAGGGACAAAGGCAATCAACCAGTTCAAGGCGGCTGTTGCGGGCTTGCGCACGCTGGTTTTGTGACCAATGCGCACCATGCACAACTTCAAGCTGAGCAAGGAACCGCAACAGCACAGCAGCCAGCCAGCCTGTGTACGTCTGCGCAGCACACAACACATGGGCACATGGCTGCCTATGGCCTGAGGAACCGGCTGCTGCCGGAAGTCCTCCAAACATCTCACATTCGGAGTGGGATCCGACCCAACCGCCCAAACAGTGAAGTTGTCGGAGGTGTCCTCAGCCGCGAGGTCCTGCCTCACAGCTTTGAACGCCCTGCGCACATTCGGCGACCAAGTGAGGCGCAAGGTCTCGGTTTCGAAGACCCTCACCTGAGCCAAAGACTTAAAGACCCTGGCCCTTCTCTTGGACTCTCAGCCTCATCCCCGGAGACTTCACGAAGCGCGCTTGACACGGCCTGTGTCAACACAAACCCCTTCACTGAGCCTTGTCCCGTGTGCACACCCGCTTGCTGCCTTCTCTTGACCTGCACCGGTGCAGCTCCAAGCAACCGCGCAACCAACTCTGGGTGCCCCGCGGGGCCAGCATGTGGCCACTGCAGCCTGCCGACTCTGCGACACTCTGCGAGTCTCGCTCCGCATTTCATTCACTGCCACGACGTGTCACAACGCACCTTGCGCAGCGAAGGAAGCAACTGCTGCATCTCCTAAAGGAGCCGTGCTACAGTGCGTGTGTGAGACGCTCAGTATGTGCGAAGGTGGGATCCTTCCGCTCGCGAGCATCCTTGTCTAAGTCAATGCCTTCAAGTGAACAGCGGAGCGTTGACGCTGCGGACGCCCACCTAAAGCTTTGATGCTCTCATCCGCTTTTCGCAGAGTTTCCTGAACCAAGTCCGACAATGGCCCCAGAGAAATTCGAGCGACCCGACCTCTGCGTTCAAAGCCCGCTCCTTTTGAATCCGCCTGAATCACCGAAGCACGGAAAAAGCAATTCCAGGAACACTCCGGGGCCAGAAGAATCCAGCAATTGGATCTGAAATCCCCGCACTTCTGCAGGAAGCCGTGCATTGAAGGACTTCCTGGGCTAAAATGGCCAAAAGCAAAATGAAGGAAGGGCACCAGCCTTCAAAAGCATTCGCCACTTTTCCTTTACCGCCTTTACCGTCTCTGTGGTTGAGCAGCGGTCAGTTGCCACAATGTGAATTGTGAGGGCATCGCGTGGAAGCAAGCAATGCATTGGCATCAACATTTGGCAGCATGTCTGATAACGCGACACGACCGCGAGTGAAACAAATCTGGCACTGCCAGCTCAAATCCTGAATCAGACTTTCGGCTGGGGCCTTATACAGCAGCGCCGGATTGCGCTCGCACGGAAGAGTCGGCTGTTGGGCTAAGCTGCTCCCCGGGTTCTCCCACGCCAGTGACAGAAGAACCAAAGATGACACTACTGAACTCCTTTTTCATCTCCGTGTCACCCTCCTGCGCCACAAAGCTCCGGAAGACATCCACGCCGCCTCAGGGAAAATCAAGGGAAAATGCCGTCGCACCAACTCTGCATGACTTGATGACTTGACCCCGTGCCTGGTGAGGCCGAATCGTCGGAAGACTCGGCTGATGACGTTGCTGAGCTGTCCTCCTCCTTTGTGAGATGCGGAGATCGCCTTGCGACATGGACCAGAACCATTTGAACCATTGGGAGCTGAGACCGCAAGCTGCCATGCCATGAATGAAAAAACTGAGGCAGGGGCATTGCTTGCACCGCGTAAGGGCTTGCATTGAAGCCAGCGGCATTTGGGGCGTAGAGCCCTCCTCCTCTTTGATCCTCTGCATCTTTGAAGGATCGCTCCTTCTGCTTTTGCTCCTTCAATCTGGCCTTCTTGGCGGACGGCTTTCCTTTGATGTACTCATATGTTGTCATATTCCGCGCGCACAGGTAGGTGTGGAAAACCACCAGCGTGAGGTCAAGAAACCATAGAGGAATGTTAATCACTGACAAAGCCACTCCAATGACCCAAATGTAGACAGTGCCGAGTCCAAGCGGATTCATCGAGCCTTCCCCTGTGTGCTCCACGAGCACGAGGATACCTGCCACCGAGCTTGTTCCCAGCATCACAAACAGGGCCCATATCGAAACATAAAAGCAGAGGTAGTTGCGCGTCCCGATGCAAGTGTTCAGCCATGGGCAGTGATGGTCAAAGTTCGCAACACACTTGTTGCAATCCCAGCAATGCTTCGAATCAAGCTGTGCACATGACCTGCAATAGCGGCAGTACAAGACGTCTTCCTGCACCTCTTCCAGACCTTCCTCAGCCTTTGCCACCAAGGGGTCCACGGGGTCAATACTCATAGTCCAAATGCCAAAGACCAGCGTAACCACAAAGGAAGCCGTGAAAAGAATCAAGAAGGGGTACTGCGCCAGGAGCGGGTATAGGAAAAGGCCGAAGGCTGCAGCGTTGCCCAAGCAAACGCTGATGGTTACCACCTGCCTGCAAGAAGGCGGGCCTGGGTTGTGCACTTGACGCACATGACGCGCATGGCGCGCATGGCGCGCATGACCAACACCAAGCACGCATAGCGCATTCAGTCTAAGCCGCGGACAATTCCAGGCATTATACCGCCTCATGTGTTCCCCACCTGCAACCATCTCGTTTGTAAGGCGGCAGTATTCCCCGGGGCCATAATTTGAACCCGGACGGCTCTGACAGTGGTGGCACAATCGCTGCAAGCTGTCTCCACCCTCCAGCCTTATCAGTGGCATGGCATGGGCTGGTTGCACAAAGCCCCCAACGAGAGCTCTTCGTCTGAGGGTAATGGCTCACCAACCTTGGAAGTCTCTTTGCATCGGGGTGAGGTGACTGCCGTGACTGCCGTGACTGCCGTGACTGCCTCCGGCACTGCGCTGAACCTGCATGCCCAATGCGAGCCGCATGGAAGCCCATGGCTCGCCACTCGCCTCCTGCGTGACCACGCCACGGCAAAGGCCAACACCTCGCTACACAGCAAACGACACATGAAACCGGCAAACTCGGCAAACCCGGCAAACTCGGCAAAACTGAAAAACCCAATCATGCGGGGATCAAAGCCAGCGACTGCTGGTTCACAAGGCGTCAAGTAGCAGCGCCCGCCAAAACCTCCACAAAGGCTCTGCTTTGCTAGCTTCTGCCACTCGAGCTGATGCCCTGCACCCAGCAAGTGTCTTAGCAAGTGCAAAACTTCACCAGGCATTTGTCTCCAAAGCGCAGGCGATGTTGCAATCTCCGTTTGGAGATTGTTTGACTCTAACGCGCCGAAATCTACGATGTTCTGCGGATACCCGCAGTAAAACATTCGCAGGGCTGCAGCCTGAAAAGCAGCACTCCTGAGAAACACTTGCAACAAAATAATACAACACACAGGAGCAACCCTGCATTGTTGCTACGCGACAGTGAGATACATGCATCTTAGAAGCGTGCTCCCGAAAGCCATGAGCCTTTGGAGGCATTGGGATTCTGCAGATTCCTATAGGAGCGATCAGCTCAGCCAGGGGTGTTGCAAAGCCTCCTCTGCGGTGGCCAAGCGATCCGATGGATCAAAGGCCAGGAGCTGTTGGCAAAAATCCTTGCTTTGCGGAATCTCTTCAAAGGTGGAATGGCTCCAATCCAGTTGATGGCCACCCATTTGTGACATGACTTGCTCCATCCATCGCCTGTTTGCAGCCGGTGATTTGGGGCTGTGATCTGGAAAGTCAAAGAACTCAGCCGGATAGGGAAAAGAACCGGTAAGCAGCAAATAGACTATAACGCCAACGCTGTACAAATCTGTTGCAGCTGAATATTCTCCCATGAAAGCCTCTGGTGCATTAAAACGGGCAGTGCCACAGCAATGCTGGGCACGATTCGTGGGACAGTGAGGGCTAAACTCTGTTTCTGCATGGTCGAAGTCAATAAGAGTGACTTTTTGCACCTTCTGCCCAGTAGGGCTGTCATACGAATGCATGACCATGTTGTCAGGCTTGATGTCCCGATGAAGGATTCCTTGGCTGTGCAAATGTTGAAGTGTTTCCAAAATGTCCCTGGCAACCTTGCATACTGCAGTCGGAGGCATGTTGCCATCCTTGTGCTCTTGCAGCAAGCAATTGAAGAATGATCCACCCATTGCACGCTCCATCACAACATAGTAAAATTGATTGTCCTCGAGAACCTCTTGTAACTGTATAACTCCTGGATGCGGAGGGAAATTCAGCAGCCGTGTCTGCGCTCTGACAAACCCTTCTTCGTGCTGGTCTTCTCGCAGAGATTGCTTGCTCTTAATCTTCATGACATACTTAAACTCTTCATCTGAGGATTTTGGTCGACAGACCACAACTTTGCCACCATCGCCCTCCTGCTGCAAGATCTCCTCCCAGTAATACAAGTCGAAAATCTTCTGACCCTCTTCCAACTGACGAACCTTCTTCGGCTCTGGGACTGACAGAGTGGAAGGTCTGTGCTGACGCCGGGAGTGAAAGCCATGCCTTCCACTCCACGTCCTGCTGAAGAGCTTTGGGCTGCCTTGAAAGCTTTGCGGGCTTTGAGAGCCGCTGGCGCTGGGGCTGGAATCTCCGTCGGGCTTTCGGTCCGGCTTCTTTGGAACCATAAGGCTCAAAAGTTGCTCCGGGGACATGGGACGACGAGAATCAGATTCCCTTTGCCGGTCAATGCCGGATGCTCGGACCCACAGTGCCGGATGAGCACTTCTTGGTCTGGGCCGCTCAGAGCCTGAGCCCTCTCGAGATCCCAAATGTGGCAAGAAAGCATCCTCTTTGTCCCCCTTGTCCCCCTTGTCTCGATCAGCCCCTTTGTCTCGATCTCCTTTGTCTTTTGGCTTCACCGCCCGCGGAAAAGCTGACAAAGCTGACAGTGGGCAGAGCTGGGCCTGATCTTTGAGTTCTCTAGGTCGTAGGGAGCTTCGTGAAGGCGTTCTGGCAACTGTGCTTCCTGTACTTCCTCTGCTACTAGGTCGAGCGTCTGCTGCGGGGACGCTGAGAGTGTTACATGAGCTGCCACGCAGCACGGGCATCACTCATCGCATGTCTTGAGCCAGAGGCTACCGCTGGTAGGATGCCAGCTCAGCTACAACAAAAAGTAGGAAACGCTGCCAGAAGCAAGGCTGCGCCCGTGCTTTGTGCAAAGGCGCCTTGTGGATGCACCCGATGGAGAGGACTGCACACCTGCAGGGCCTGCACACAGACTCGAGTCAGCAGGCACTTCGGCAAGTCACCGGCCTTGGGCGCCGATTTGGCCGGATACCACGCTACTTCCATGCCACAAAAACTGCACAACGAATGACAAATGAGCTGCTGGATTGAACTTGTGGTTTTGTGGCACCCAAAAGAAAGGTTGCAGAATTGTACCACATCAACTGTCCAAGAAGTTTTCGAGGCAAGAATGGCAGCATCAACAACCAACGTTGCTTGCGGTGTATCTGTGCAGGTTGTCCATCCTGGCCACATCCCCCACCCTGCGATTGTTTTTACAAGCATTGAACCCCACACAACCTCACTCCGGCTCAACTGCGCACGCGTATGTGCGGCGGTGGACTGCCCTTCTCGCAGTCGCCGCACAGGGAGGGCTGGCTGCACAGCGAGGGCTGGCCGCCAGCCTGCTGCAGCTCCCGCTGTTCGGGGAGGCGTGTGTTGACGGCGCAAAGCCGCCGGCGAGCGACCTTCGCTGACGCCCGGTGGGACGCTTGCCCGCGTGAGCTTCGGCGCCGCTTTCGCGTTGTCAGTTGGAAAAAGGCATGTGAAAAAGATGGAAAGCTAAGGCTTGAAGCTTTGGAGGCCGCGTGTGAACGGAGACTTTCCAGCGTGTACGGGGGTTACGATTGAATCTTGGACGCTATGCTGTAGCAAGGTGGTGCGCGCGCTAGGACTGGTGGCAAATTAAATCCAAATTTTAAGGTTTCAGCTCGCTTGCGGGAATTGCGATGTCGAAGGCGTGCCTCACAAGACACACCTGCAAGAAGACAGTTGTCGAACATCATGCTGTTGGATGGAAATATGCCGCCGACATGGCACAACCCTGTTCGACATGTTGTCAAAAACAGCGACTGCTAAGCTTGCGTCCGAGTCTTGGCCAATAGCACTACGTCCCTTGATGTACAGGACATTTGCATCTCGAGTCTTGGAAATGCCTATGGCAAGCTCTACGGGAACAAACATGCATGGGGCGTCGGCTCATTTGGCTTGGATGTTGCAGATGTTGTACGCCAACCAAAAGGGTCAAGTTGTCACTGATTTTGACAAAGGCTTCAAGTTCGACATACGAGCGGACTGCGACAACAACATAGCAGCGGGCGCTGCATCAAGACTGTCACTGTGGGCACGGGCGTGTTGCAGATATCATCCCCGACATGTGGCGGAGGCGTGTCACTGCCAAGAAGCTGGTGCCACCACGGCACGGAGCCCGGCAAGTTCAAGCTGGCGCACAACGTGTTTGCAAGGTTGGCAGGCTGCCAACCCACGAGGCCCACAGCCCAAGCCCGCTGCGTCGAAGGGCGGGCCGTGACTGCCGGACGGCGGGGTGCAGCATCTGCAACGCCGCGGGTGTATGATACGGAGGGCATAATTGGACCACGGCGACGCGAAGCACAACAACAGTTGGGAACTTCCCCCCCGACACATCTGCTGCACTTATGTCCGCAAGGCCTGGCGGCTCAACTGCGGCTGCGTTCCACACCCGGTTTCTTTTTGCCACCTGGCAGGGGTGAAACACCGCGCGCGAAGTGAGACCGCAGAGGTGAAACAACCGAAGCACAGAGCCCCAGCGGCACTCGCGCCCCGAGACAAGGGGAGGGAGCGGCGCATCCAGACGGCTCGGAGCGCCTGCATCTGCAAGCGGCAAGACGTCGCCGAGCAGCGGCCCCTCCTCCCCCGTGGGCATGGGTGGCGGCAGCCACCGCCCCAAGACGGCGCTGCACACCGCCCGCACGCTGAGCAGGCTCCACCAGCGGCGGAGCCAGCTCGCGCGTGCCTCCTCCAGTACTATCTATTGCATGCCACCAGTAAGCATAGGAGCTAGAGATGCTATCTCCAATGATGCAAACATTAGTGCTGCCCACTTGCCCGGTATCTGCTTCACCTCTACCTAGTGGCAATGTGAATTGTGGTCTGTCTGTATTTCAGAAGATAACCCCTTCATTTCCAGTCCGAAATAAACTTCTCTCCCCAAGCTCAGATTGCAGCTTGGCAGCCTACTCTAAATGCATTTTGTTCACAGGGAAGTGGGGCAAGGACTCTCAACTTGCACAAGCCAACCCTTTGTGAGCTTCTTCCAGCAAAAGAAGACCCCCGCTCCATCCACGTTGCATGCACAAGGGGCTAGTGGGCCTTTGCAGTTGTGGTGATGTCCTTCCCTTACGTCTTGGAAAGCGCCTTTCCATTGGCCACGGATTGCTAGCCAGGAGAAGATGACGAATCATATTGCCAGTACATCCGGAAATCCGAGTCGCAAGGCAGACCTGCTGCAAGTCGTAACGCCAGCTGCTGCATCAGCAGAGAGACTCTACTTCCTATGCTTACTGGTGGTATGCAACAGATGGTACGGGAGGAGGTAACTTATTCCACTTGCACCTTGCAGAGGTCATCAACACAGTTTCTGATCAGTAGGCCTCCTATGGTTAGCCCCGAAAAACGTATGCTCAGAAACACAGACAGAATTGTTTGAGCTGCATTACGCTGCATCAAAAACTGAAATAGAAGGGGCCGGTCATCGACGTGGTCAACCACCAGGTTGAGATCGGCCAAGCGGTGGAGCCCGCACATTGGCAGCACACTGAGCGAGGCGTGCAGCCTCGCGGTCGCCCAGGAAAACCAAGAGTAAGGCTTCTTGAGCAGAGGCAGGGATGTATCCCTCCGCGCCTTGGACTAGGGACAGCGCCCACCGAAAGAACACCGAGGTGGCAGCGGGCAACTCGCGCCCAGCAGCCTGGACAGACTGGAGCAGGTGTGGCACCAGCGCCGATGCTGCCTGGATGCCATGCAAGGCGTCAGCAAACTGAAGCCAGGGGACAGGCGCGGAATCGAAGCAGGGGGACGTCAGCTATTCGCAGTGAGCCGGGGGGCGGGGGCCCGGCTTCCAACCAGGAGAATGCCGCAGCGTCGGGCCAAGCTCGGCAGGCGACATTTCCATGGAAACGAGTGAGGTGGCCACTGACAGGGGGGGAGCCAACTGCGCAGGACGAGAAGCCGATGCCAGCAGGCCAATACCACCGACAAACTCCGGATCCCAGTCGGGCTGCCACCTGGCACATGCGTCATCCGGGCACGCACCTGGGCCACACACTCAGCGCGGTACCTGTGACGACAGCCGGGCCAAAAACATGCAATGCCACTGGGGAGCACGGGTTCCAGGCAGGCCGGGCAATTTTCCCCCGGTGGGTCGATGGGGAGTCCTGGTGTCGCTGGGCAGCTGGCGCCGGGGACAAGGGACGGTGAGCGCACAGAACCAGCAGCCGGAGGGGTGACCGAAGGGAGGTTGGGCGAAGAGGGCACGGACAGGGCGACGGGAGAGTCAAGGCCCGACATGGCGAACAGAAAGCCAACAAAGCCAACAAGGCCGGGAGAGAAAACGTTGATCACGGGGTCGGTCCGCCTCCGCAAGGAGCTCACTGAGTGGCGGGGCGTCGCCGTCACAGTTGGACTGGCCAGGCGAGACAGGGCCAAGGAGGAGGGACTCTGCGAAAGCTTGGTGGGCGGCAAACGCGAGCAGGGCGGACCAACGGGCAACGAAAGCGGAGACGACTGAAGGCTGAAGGAGGGCCGGCGTGGAGCGAGCTTGCGCACGAGCGAGGCTGCGGAGGAAGCTGCACGCTTCAGGGCTCCACCGGCCCCAGACCTCGATGGCAAGCACAACAAGGCGGCACCGCTGGGATCGCAGCAGCTCCGGGTAGGTGCGCTCCTCCCGTCGCCGTGCCTCGCGCGGGGCGGCAACGCGGCCAGCGTGTCTGCGGGGCTCGCCGGGAGAGGAGAGAGGCGAGACCAACGTGGCATCGACCGCTACCTGAGCTCCATTCCACACAGGGAGCCCGTTGGCAACAACCTCAAGGCGCCGGTCATCGAGGCGGTCGGCCGGGAGGTTCATGTCCGCAAGGCGTGAATTGACCGTGACTCGAGCGCCCGCGGCAGACTGCTGCGCCAGGCTTCGTGCGACGAGGCGGCGAAGGAAATCACTGACAACAATGCCCCTGACCCGCCCTGAAGGCTTGGTGAGAGCAACGAGAAGCAATGGCAGGGGGTACGGCTCCTCTGGCCAGCAACTGAGAGACCCGAGCAAAGCGGGAGTCGTCGAGGACCAGGCGCAGGAGCTCGGCAGTGTGTCCGGAAGGGCCGGGCGAGGAACCTTTCCTGGCCCGGCGAAGGT
This sequence comes from Effrenium voratum, assembly GCA_963377175.1. NCBI lineage: Eukaryota > Dinophyceae > Suessiales > Symbiodiniaceae > Effrenium > Effrenium voratum. Next base: position 90,341 of record CAUJNA010003589.1, on the reverse strand, counting down.
TGGCGAGTAGGACTGGGGCCCGCAAGGGCTCAACATCGGGCGGGCGGAAAGGTGCGTAGGTTTCTTGCGGCCGGCGCGCCGGATCACGAAGCTCCTGGAGCGTAGCCTCATTGCCGGGGGCACCTGCGCGCGGCGGACAACTTCCCAAGGTGGACGAGGTGACGGGCTCTGCCAGCCCGTGGCGGCTCATGGACTGGGCAACTTCGGCCAACAACGTCATCCATTCCCCAGCGTGGAAGGCGCGAAGTCGGTGGCGCCAATCGGGCCGGGACAAGTGGCGCTGCTCCGGGCGGCGGTGGAGAAGCATGCGAGGCAACAGCAACCACAGCTTCCAGGCACGCTGGGAAGAGACATGCCCGTCGTCAATCAAACTTGCACCGAGTATGGCCTGCAAGGCGATGGAAAGCGCATGACGCACAGGGCCACGAACAAAAGCCGGAAGGGACTGGAACACAAAGACCTGCACACGAAGCAGGGCCAACACGTCCACCGCATCCAAGTGCGGAGCTGGGAATCGGGGAGGAGGGCGGCGTGCCGCTGTTGGTGTTTTTGTTTTTTCTCCGGACCTTTTTCCGTCAAGCCGCGGTGAAACAGGGTGAAACACGCGACCGGTCCCTACGCGCCCGGCGCCCAACGGGCGTCAGACAGGACATCGGCCTCCAGCGGCGCGCTGGCGTACGCGTCGCCAACGTCGGTGGGGAGTTGGCAGAGGCTCGCAGCGAACGCTCCCTGCGCTGCGACTGCGAGCATCTGCCCCCACCGGCGCCTGTACGCGGCTGCGACAGCCGTGCGCCGCGGGGCTGGCGAGAGCTCGGCCCTGCGCGATGCGGTGGAGGAAGGCCTCAGTCTCCTCGCCCCATCTCCCTCCAACTTCGAGGGCCAGCACCGTCAGGCGACACCGCCGGGCGCGCTGAAACTCCGGGTAGGTTACCCGATGCTTGCGCTCGGCCGCGGTTCGCAAGGCGAGGCGAGATCGGCTGCTCCCGTCACGCCTAAGCGGGCTGACGAGCGTCACATCAACCGCTACCTGCACGCCTCCAAAGGCCGGGAGTCCATGCGCGACGACCTCGAGCCGGCGCCCGTCGGTCAATGGCAGCCCGAGGTTCAAGTCGCGGAGGAAGACGTTGGTCGCGACCCGAGCTCCCGCCTCCCGGCAGATGCGCGCCGCAGCGCGCTCCAGGGAGCAAGCGCGGCGGACCAGCACACCGGCGCGACGCCTCTTCAACGACTCGAAAACTTTTGTAGATTTATGTTGGTTGCGGGGCTAGCCGGGAAAGGGGAGCCGCCCTGGCCCGGCTGTGGCTGCTGCTGTGGCGGCAGTCCTGGTTGCGGCTCCTGCTGACGGTGCGGCTGCGGCTGCGGCGGGGCAGGAAGGCTTCCGTCTCGTCCCCCCAGCGCCCCCCAACCTCGAGGGCAACGACAACGAGGCGGCACCCCCTCCGGGTAGGTGCTCCGGCGGGCAATCGCTCAAACGGTTCACTTAGGGATCACGGTCACTTAGGGATACACGCTCACTTGAGGATCACATTCACGGATCACTTAGGGATCACATTCATTGATGATGGGGGTGGGCAGGGGGGGGGGGATGATAAGCACACCCGCTCAACAGCTGCAGACCAGCCTGCTCCTTTACCGGATTCCAAAGTAACATGGCTCTGGGGAGGGGGGGGGATGATAAGCACACCCGCTCAACAGCTGCAGACCAGCCTGCTCCTTTACCGGATTACAAAGAAACACATGGCTCTGGGGAGGGGGGGGGGGGGCATGGTAAGCACACCCGCTCAACTGCTGCAGACCAGCCTGCTCTGTTACCGGATTACAAAGTAACATGGCTCTGGGGGGGGGGAATTGTGGGGGGCATGGTAAGCACACCCGCTCAACTGCTGCAGACCAGCCTGATTACAAAGTAACATGGCTGTGGGGGGGGGGGGGGTTGGGGGGTGCATGGGAAGCACACCCGCTCAACTGCTGCAGACCAGCCTGCTCTGTTACCGGATTACAAAGTAACATGGCTCTGGGGAGGGGGTGGGGGTGGGGGGCATAATAAGCACACCCGCTCAACTGCTGCAGACCAGCCTGCTCTTTTACCGGATTACAAAACAACATGGTTCTGGGTGGGGGGGTTTGGGGGGGGGGTTTGGGCGGGGGGATGATAAGCACATGCGCTCAGCTGCTGCAGACCAGCCTGCTCGTTTTCCGGAATACAAAATAACATGGTTCTGGGGTGTGGGGGTGGGGGGGTGCTTGGTAAGCACACCCGCTCAACTGCTGCAGACCAGCCTGCTCTTTTACCAGGTTACAAAATAGCATGGTTCTGCGGGGGGGGGGGGTTGGTTTCGGGGGGGCATGATAATGTTCATCTCTTTCTGGTGGTGGGGGGTGGGGGGGGGGGGGGATGATAAGCACACCCGCCCAACTGAACCAGCCCAGCCTGCTCTGTAACGAAATGGGGGCATGATAAGCACAACCGCTGTACTGCTTCATCCCAGCAAATGCATCTCTTTCTGGGGGTGGAGGGTGGGGTGGGGGGGATGATAAGCACACCCGCTCAACTGAACCAGCCCAGCCTGCTCTGCAACCTAATGTGCAAATTCATCGGGTTCTGGGGCATACGCCGCAGGGCATACATGTCAACACGCATGCACACAACCACATACATGGACTCGCCAGCATACATAGTAACATATGTCATGAAACATACACGTCACATATGTCATGCGATATACACGCCGACAAGCACAAACAAGCGCATACATGCTCGCGCATGCGCGTATATAAACATACATCGCGAGCAAACATATCAACACGCATGCATGCGCGACAAGCCTTCTGCAAAAAGCGATCCCGGAGCGATCCATTTGCGCGATCCCTAAGCGAACCATTCGCGCGACGCCTAAGCGACCCACTGCCCCTCCGGCGTTTGTGGTCTGTTGCCTCCCGCAGGGCAAGGCCGGGCTCGGCGTCGGCGCGGGTCGGTTGGTCCCATCGCGCCGCACTGGGCTCACAAGCGTCGCGTCGACCGCCAGCTGCACGCCGCCGAAAACGGGAACCCCGTTCGCGGCAACCTCGAGGCGTCGCCCGTCGGACAACGGCATGCCGAGGTTGAGGTCGCGAAAGAAAAACGTTCGTCGCTACCCACACGCCAGCCTCGCGACAAACCGGGGCGACAGCGCGCTCAGCACGCCAGCGGTGGGGCAAGCATCGAGTGGGTCAAGGGCGCCCCCGCAGCGGCATGCCCGAGGCTCCAGGCGCAGGCGACGGAGCAGGACACATCGAAACAAGCCTGAACTCGTCGCGAGTCGGCAGCGCGGCAGCGGCAACGCTACCGCCCAGCTTGAGACAGCAGCAAGGCCCGAGACGCTGGATCGAGTTCGGTAAAGAGCGTCTCGAGGGCCTTCCGGTCCAAGTGGGCGCAGGCGGCTTGCTGCCACCTCGCGCGGTGTCCCCGAAGTACCGTGGCGGCTGGCAGAGAGTTCGTCCGCCAGCGCCGCGCACGGCGGCGCAGCGAACCCAGCTGTCCGCAACACCTCCTCTGCGTGCGCTGCCGCGCGCATCGATGGCGTGGCGAGAGAGCCTGCTGGGTTGGCCAGCCCTGCGAGCATCCGCGCCAGGGCGCGCGGGTGCCACGCACCAATAACCGGCATGGAGTCGGCCCAGGACGCCCAGTACGCCGCGAAGCGAGACGCGGCTGCCGATCGGAGCCCGAGCCCCCCGAACCGCAGGGGGAGCTGCGCACGCCTGGCTGCGAGCTGGCGCGGGTCACGGGCGAAGTCCGGGTCACCAAGCAGGTGCTCGAGGCACTGCGTGACGGCGTTGTCGCGCGAGTCCGCGTGCGGGTCCGCGTGCGCCTCCGCGCTGCGCTCACGTGACACACTTCGAGCTTTGCGTGCCTCAGACCGTCGCCCTCCGCAGCAGCAGGTCCCGCTGCCGGAAGGCCTGCGCGACAACTTGCCTGCCCCACACGCCTTGTGCTGGAAGCGTTTTCTGCAGAACGTGCGTGGCAGGCGGTCGGGCGTGCACGTCACGTAGACATCGGGTGCTGCCCGAGGGCATTCAGAGCCGGCATGAGCGGGTCGCCCTGCTCCCCCCCTCAGCCTGTGTTTTGTCGTGCGCGACCCCGTCCTCATCGTAGAAGAGGTACGTGCTCGGCTCAGCGTAGAACTGGGCTACGAACGGCAGGAGGGCTGCCAGGCGAGGATCGCACCGCAGGCCGTGCAACATGCTGGCCCGTGAGATGTGCTCAAACGCCGACCCCATCCACACTGAGCACGGTGGTGCGCGCATCGACTTCACAGGCCGCCCGCACAGCCCGGGCAAGGGATTCGCGCGCCTCCGCTTGGACAGGCAATTGGGCGCGCGCTGAAACCAACAAGGGCTTGCCGTGCTGGGCACGCCGGTGGGGCATCCGAATTTGTAGCCCGCAGCCTCCAGGCCATGCGTGTCAAGCACGATGCGCTGCTACAGCGCATCCCGTCTGTGCCCCACTTGCAAAGCGCATGGCTCCTCCTCCTCTTGTGCGCGCATCCGCGCAGCAACTACTTGCTGCGAGTGCTCCCGCCCGCCGAGACGGAGGCGTACGGGGAGTCGCACGACAACGCCGTCACGCAGTGCCTCCAGCACCTGCTTGGTGACCCGGACTTCGCCCGTGACCCGCGCCAGCTCGCAGCCAGGCGTGCGCAGCTCCCCCTGCGGTTCGCGGGGCTCGGGCTCCGATCGGCAGCCGCGTCTCGCTTCGCGGCGTACTGGGCGTCCTGGGCCGAGTCCATGCCGGTTATCGGCGCACGGCACCCGCGCACCCTGGCGCGGATGCTCGCAGGGCTGGCCAACCCAGCTGGCTCTCTCGCCACGCGATCGATGCGCGCGGCAGCGCACGCAGAGGAGGTGTTGCGGACAGCTGGGTTCGCTGCGCCGCCGTGGGCGGCGCTGCCGGACGAACTCTCTGCCAGCCAGCCACGGTACTTCGGGGACACCGCGCGAGGTTGGCAGCAAGCCGCCTGCGCCCACTTGGACCGGAAGGCCCTCGAGACGCTTTTTACCGAACTCGATCCAGCGTCTCGGGCCTTGCTGCTGTCTCAAGCTGGGCCGGGCGGTAGCGTTGACCTTCTTTTTCTTCAACGCGCCTTTTTCCGGTGCAGGAAGTTTTGTCCTAAAAACCCCCCCCCCCATTAGGGATGCCTCCAGGCACAGGAGGGCTTGAAGGAAGGCTGTTGGTGAGCCGGACTGCCGTTGGAGTGTTAGGGTAATAGAAAAAGAACGGTTAACGAAAGGGGGGTGCGGAGATCTGCGGGTGGCTGCGAGCTCTCCAAAAAGGAAGCAGCCTTCCCATTCGAAGGGAGTTGGAGCAGTAGATCGAAAAGTGGTTTCCAGCACTCCTGGGGCTGGATGTGATCAAAGCAATCTGCCTCCTGGCCTCGCAACGGGCCGGACAGGGTCGTAGTGCAGCATCACGCGTCAGGGGCGACACGATGGTCGTGTCGACTGTGAGCTGAGCGCTCGCAAGAGTGTTGGTCGTGACCTGGGCGCCGGCTTCACGGCAAAGTCTGCCCAAGCAGGCATCCACGACTGCGCACTGCGCCTGGCCGGGGGCAAAGGGGCTAAGGCAGGCACAAATGCCGCAACAGGAAACACGTATAGGCAAGCTTTGGGCAGTTCGGCAAAGTAGTGAACACCCGGTTACTGCGCGGGCCAGTTTACGAATACAACAGAATTTGCGAAGCTGAGTTCGCACAAGGACTTTGCTCTGAAGCAGGCGGGGGACTGCTGCCCTCGAAGCGTAGGACCGGCGTGGTCCGACGCAGGCCGTGCGACCAAACGTCGCAGAAAGTCACCGACAACAATTCCACGAACCCGACCGTTGGACACGACACGCGGGCTGAAATTGGAGCAGGGCAGGGGCGATGTCTTCATAAAGCTCAGACGGCCGGTCGCCGCTGTAAGCAGGGCAAGCGGGCCGGCAGCTCCCTGCGCAAGCAGGAGAGGTGCAGTCGCAGCGAGCGACGGACAGCGGCCGCCAAGTCGGGTGCAGGACCGGCAACACATCAGCCCAAGAGCCCCAAAACGCTGTAAGGGCGAGAGGCGCAGCACTGCGCAAGCCGAGGCCACCAACGTGGAAAGGCATCTGCGGCACACGAGCAGCGGTGTCAAGCAAAGCGGAGCACCAAGGAGATCGGACAGGCAGGGCCTAAAATACAGAAGTCAGGCAAGGGGGCTGCAAAGGACGTGGCCGCATCGGGGCGAGGCACAAAACAAAAGGAGCAACCAGGCGCACTGAAGATCGGGGATGGTGCGGATGGCTTGCTACAAGGCGTCCTGCTTGACGCGAGCGGCCGCCCCCCCTGCGGCCACAGCGCCCAGCGCCGACCGGCGTGCTGAGCGGCCTTTGTCCGCTTGGGCGAGCTGTTCCGCCTTCGCGCGCGGCAACTGAGCCGCAACAAACTCTGGGTCACCCTTTTGCCTTGTCGCCACGCTCCTTGCTTTCATGGACGACATTTACGCCGACGCCTCGCCAGACCCTTTTTTCGACACCTTGTCGGAGCCGATTCAATGCCGGCAAGGCTCGTGTTTGGAACCGGACATCCGGGCGCTGGGCCATGGGGGGGAACCGGTGTGGCTTGGCCTGCCGGAGGCGCAGCGCGGCCTCAGCGTTTTGGGGGCGCCGCTGCCCCTGGCACGTGACTCAAAAAGTGCAACATGGCTTGCCGGTTTACGGTGTCAAAAGCCTGACAACACAGTCCGGCCAAGGCCGAAAGCTGCAACGCGCAGGGGACTTGGGTTTGCGCCAGGGCCTGGGCGGCTTTGACAAACAGCTGGCTGGCGCGTTCGTGCTATACGGCAACACTCGGCAGGGCCAGTTGGACCGGCCCCAGCACCCTTGCGGGCGCGCCGGAGGTTGGCAAGCAGCAAACCGGGCGGCAGGCGGACACGACACTCGGGCTGAAATTGGAGAAGGGCAGGGGCAATGTCCCCATAAAGTTCAGACGGCCGGCGCTCAGGATCGCGAAGCTCAGCAAGGGTTGCCGCTGTAAGCGGGCCGGCCACGAAGGCGGAACTGGCAGCTGACAGCTCACCCAAACGGACAAGAGTAGTCGCCCGCTCAGCGCAACGCGGCCTCACCGTTTTTCAGGTGCTCTCTGCGTCAAGCAGGACGCCTTGTTGCAAGCCATCCGCACCATCCCCGATCTTCAGTGTGCTTGGTTGCTCCTTTTGTTTTGTGCCTCGCCCCGATGCGGCCACGTCCTTCGCATGCTGCCCCCTTTCCTGACTTCTGTTTTGTAGGCCCTCGCATGGTGAGGCTGTGTTAAGGTGCCTGTCCGATCTCCTTGGTGCTCCGCTTTGCTTGACACCGCTGCTCGTGTGCCGCAGATGCCTTTCCACGTTGGTGGCCTCGGCTTGCGCAGTGCTGCGCCTCTCGCCCTTCCAGCGTTTTTGGGCTCTTGGGCTGATGTGTTGCCGCAGCCACTTGCCCGACTTGACGGCCGCCGTCCGTCGCTATGTCATGCCCTCCTGCTTGCGCAGGCCCCGAGGCAGGGGCGCCAGGTTTGGTCCCAGCGACCGGCCCCCCCTGCTGCCACAGCGCCCAGCGCCGATCGACGTGCCGCCGGCGGGGACAAGTCGCCCCACACTGGCTCCCCACTACTGCCCACCGCCCAGACGCTCGCCCCAGAGCTTCCGCCCGGAGTGGAGAGCAGCTTGATAGGCGAACTACGAGGCCAAATCTCAAGGGCGTGACGAGCGGCGGATACCTGGCGGGAGGCTGGTGTGTGGAGAGGAGAGGAGTACCAACTTTTGGACGAGAGCAATGCTTAGGGAGAGCGCAGGAAGGGGAGCGACATCGGGTACGGCGGAAACATTAGTTCTGTCCATAGAGGAGAGAGTTACACTGGGAAAAGGCGAGCTGGGGTCTGGGGGGGTATGAGCAGGGCGTCCTCAAGTGTGGCGTCTGTGGTTTCGGAAACATCAACGGCGGCATGGCGGAGTCGAAAGTTGTCCATCGGGTATGGTTGGATTGGTCAGGTGGGTCTTGATATGCAAGCGGTGAACGGCGTGCAAGGGCTGCTCAATGATTTGTGTCTTCAGCGTCCGAGTGGTGGCCGAGATGCGTCGCGGCAGATGGAGCAGGACGGCACGGTGGTGTGTTCAGGGCACCAGCAACCCAGGCGGAAGCTGTTCGAAAAAGGATCGGCGTGGATGGGCTGGATTTTATGGACGCTGCGAGCACTATGAGGCCGTCGTGTGGACGGGCATCAGCCTCTTCATCCACAACTCGCAGATCTGAAGGGCTGTTTTTTGTGCTGTTGTTATGTTTTTTTTGTTTACACTGCATCGGTCCCTCCTCCCGGAAAATCAGGTCAGGGGATGCCCCTCGGAAAGAGGTCTTTGCCCTTTGGGTTGGATCCACGTTGGGCGAATGAAGGGCAGCCATTTCTGCCCAAGGAGAGTAACAAGCGCACGGGCCCTTGATCTCAGCTTTCAATGCAATTGCGCCGCTCAAGCAGGAGCGTGATCGCTACTTGGACACACTCGTGCCTGCGACAGCATTGGAACTTGCTTTCGCTTCTTGCAAGTCTTCCTGCACACCGCTGAGTCAAGTGAGTCCTGGCATAGGATCCTGGGCACCCAAAAAGCAAGCGCGACCAGCACCACAAGCAACCGCTACCACAGCACATGCATAATCAAAAAGGCAATCTTGACCCCTTAACAGCACCCAAAAACAGCTCGACCAGCACCGCAAGCAGCCGCTACAAAACTAACCAGCACCGAAAAACAGCTCGACCAGCACCACAAGCAGCCGCTACCACAGCACCTTCAGCTCACAAGCATACTCAAGAAAACAATCCTGACCCAAAAACAGCTCGACCAGCACCACAAGCAGCCGCTACCAACAGGTCGACCAGCACCACAACCCACAACATACTCAAAACTACAATCGTGACCAGCACGCAGGCAGCACCTGCACGCAAACCTGATCAGCAACCGCAGTACTTGCCGCACGTTTTTTTTTCCCCGCTCCTTTTTGCGCCTGCCTGTGAGGGGAGGACGGTCGCATACGACCCTACCCGCCGGTCACATTTGACCCTACCCTACTTTGGCTTCAAAAACCATGCCGACATGGCAGCGTAAAGCTCCAATTCCACGACATGGCCACGCGAAACGCGCCGGTCACATTTGACCCTACCCTACTTTGGGCTCAAAAATCCGTGCCAAATGGCAGTACTATGTTCCAATTCCACGGCAAGGCCACGCGAAACGCACCGGTCACATTTGACCCTACCCTACGTTGGGCTCAAGCAACGTGGCCAACGGGCAAAGAAATGGCAGCATCAAGCTCCAATGCCACGACATGGCCACGCGAAACGCACCGGTCGCATTTGACCGTACCCTACCTGACGGTTTCTTGCCAAATGCGTCACTTTAGGTCTTGAGGCTTTGACATCGCTTTCAGGTATAGTCATCACATCACTTTAGGGCTTTCTGGTTTGCTGTCACTTCTTTAGTTAGTCACCACATCACTTTAGGGCTTTCTGGCTTGCTGTCACTTCTTGAGGTAGCCACCACATCACTTTAGGGTTTCTGGTGCGCTGTCACTCCTTTAGGCAGTTACCACATCACTTTAGGGTTTCTGCTGCGCTGTCGCTTCTTCAGGTAGTTACCACATCACTTTTAGGGTTTCTGCTGCGCTGTCGCTTCTTCAGGTAGTCACCACATCCCGAGAAGGGCCCTAGCTGTCACTTCTTCAGGTAGTTACCACATCACTTTTACGGTTTCTGCTGTGCTGTCACTTCAGGTATAGTCACCACATCACTCTAGGGTTTAGGGTTTAGCTGTCACTTCTTCAGGTAGTTACCACATCACTTTTAGGGTTTCTGCTGCGTTGTCACTTCAGTTATAGTCACCACATCACTTTGGGGTTCTCTGGTTTGCTGCCACTTCTTTAGGAAGTCACCACATCACTTTAGGGTTGCTGCTGCGCTGTCACTTCTTGAAGTAGTCACCACATCACTTTTAGGGTTTCTGCTGCGTTGTCACTTCAGTTATAGTCATCACATCACTCTAGGGTTTAGGGTTTAGCTGTCACTTCTTCAGGTAGTTACCACATCACTTTTAGGGTTTCTGCTGCGTTGTCACTTCAGGTATAGTCACCACATCACTCTAGGGTTTAGGGTTTAGCTGTCGCTTCTTCAGGTAGTTACCACATCACTTTTAGGGTTTCTGCTGCGTTGTCACTTCAGTTATAGTCACCAGATCACTCTAGGGTTTAGGGTTTAGCTGTCACTTCGTCAGGTAGTTACCACATCACTTTTAGGGTTTCTGCTGTGCTGTCACTTCAGGTATAGTCACCACATCACTCTAGGGTTTAGGGTTTAGCTGTCACTTCTTCAGGTAGTTACCACATCACTTTTAGGGTTTCTGCTGCGTTGTCACTTCAGGTATAGTCACCACATCACTTTAGGGTTTTCTGGTTTGCTGTCACTTCTTTAGGTAGTCACCACATCACTTTAGGGTTGCTGCTGCGCTGTCACTTCTTGAAGTAGTCACCACATCACTTTAGGGTTTCTGGTGCGCTGCCACTCCTTTAGGCAGTTACCACATCACTTTAGGGTTTCTGCTGCGCTGTCGCTTCTTCAGGTAGTCACCACATCCCGAGAAGGGCCCTAGCTGTCACTTCTTCAGGTAGTTACCACATCACTTTTACGGTTTCTGCTGCGTTGTCACTTCAGGTATAGTCACCACATCACTCTAGGGTTTAGGGTTTAGCTGTCACTTCTTCAGGTAGTTACCACATCACTTTTAGGGTTTCTGCTGCGTTGTCACTTCAGTTATAGTCACCACATCACTCTAGGGTTTAGGGTTTAGCTGTCACTTCTTCAGGTAGTTACCACATCACTTTTAGGGTTTCTGCTGCGTTGTCACTTCAGTTACAGTCACCACATCACTTTAGCGTTTTCTGGTTTGCTGTCACTTCTTCAGGTAGTCACCACATCATTTTTAGGGTTTCTGCGCGGTGGCCAACGCGGGAGAACCACCACCTGACAAATAAATGAGCACGCAAAAAGCCACCACCACCTGGTCGGCACGCACGGGCCACAACATTACAAGACAACAACCAAGAATGCCCATGCACATTGCCTCCAACAACACAACTAACGAAACAAAAGGCTCCGGTCACATTTGACCCAACCTCACTCTCAAAACAAGGCCCTTGAGTTGCTCGTTTTTTACGACGGAACAGGGGCCCCGGTCACACACGACCCTACCTCCGGTCACCTTTGTCCCTACTGGATCTGTTAGATACATCGAATACTGCGTTCCAATTCCACGGCAGGGCCACGCGAAACGCACCGGTCACATTTGACCCTACCTCACTGTCAAAAAGTGGCTCTTCAGTTGCATGGTTGTTACAAAGGAACAGGGGCCCCGGTCACATGCGACCCTACCTCCGGTCACATTTGACCCTACCTCATCGTGAGGTAGGGTCAAATGCGACCACGTTGAGGTAGGGTCAAATGCGACCGTCCTGCCGCCTGTGAGGGGTGACCTGGTGCGAAAATTTGCAGGTGGCATGGGCCGCCCTTGGTCGCACAAGCGCACACTGTGTCCTTGGACGGGCCCGGTCAACCCAGTCAGTTTCCCCCAAAAAGTCGCGCCGCTGTTGCCGCGGCCCTGTTGTAGCAGGGCAGCCCTGGCGAGCGCAGCTGATCAAACTTGGCGCGACGATTGGGGTTTGTCCAGGAGCATGTCCGGGCTGCTTGGCGTGACTTCGATCCTAATATGTTCGGGTCCACCTGGGGTACACTCTTGGTATCAGGAGCCTTCAAAGCCAAGGCAGCAACATTGCAGGTCGAAGAAGAGGCAGAAACGCAACTCCGAGCACGGCGACAGCGGGCACTGGCAAGAACGCCCGGGGCCGCCCAAGCTTGAGGTTGTGGGGTCCGGCGCCCGCTGTTGGCGTCTTGGTTCTGCATTTTCTCCCGTTTTGTGGGCAGCCCCTCTTTCTCTGTTGTGTTTGGAGCTGGGCACGTCTGGCGGAGCCAAAAACAGAGCATCGTCATATCTGAGAAGCGATTGTAACATCAGCCTTTTGCTAAGACCTCTCGTTGAGGTCGGGCCTAAACAACCAAAAAAGCAAAAGTAAACGAAAACAGGGACAACAATCGGATTGAGGGCGGCCTGCAGCGAGCGAGAGGGAGAAGAAAAAGGTCGTCCGTCAAGCTGGGTTGACGCAAGCTATCACGTGACCGGGCCAGAGTGGAGCTGGTTTGCTCCCTGGAAAGGTTGCCCAAGTGGGGCGATTCAGCTTCGAGCTCCTCGAATGGGGGAAGATGATTTCCGCTTGCGGAGGCCAGCTCCTCATTTGCGCACTGTTTTTGCGGAGGGCTTTCCGGGCGCTCCAGTTGTCCTGGGAGGCGCATACCTTGTCAGCCGGGCTAGACGGGCGGCCTGCCACCTGCCAGAATCCCCAGGCCTGAGAAGTGGCCCGCCCGTGTGCGCGCATTCGTGCAATGTGGTTCATTCTGCCGGGCCTGCGCCTGGCGCGGAGGACTGGTGAAAACCATTGCAGGTGAGCTTGGAACCAAGCTCGCCAACAACGCAGAGGACGCGGCTGCCCACGGGGAGGCTCTGTGTCGCCGGCGCGCCCGGCAGCGCCATGCGTCATGAACGTACTTGAGGGCGCGCCCCTCTGTGCATAGCACGGCCAGGATTGCTTTGTTGAGTATGCTTGTGGGCTGAAGGTGGCGGCTGCTTGCAATACTAATCGAGCTGTTTTTGGGTGCTGGTTAGGGGTGCTGCTTGCTGGTCAGGATTGCTTTGTTGAGTATGCTTGTGGGCTGAAGGTTCGAGCTGTTTTTGGGTGCTGGTTAGGGGTGCTGCTTGCTGGTCAGGATTGCTTTGTTGAGTATGCTTGTGGGCTGAAGGTGGCGGCTGCTTGCAATACTAATCGAGCTGTTTTTGGGTGCTGGTTAGGGGTGCTGCTTGCTGGTCAGGATTGCTTTGTTGAGTATGCTTGTGGGCTGAAGGTGGCGGCTGCTTGCAATACTAATCGAGCTTTGGGTGCTGGTTAGGGGTGCTGCTTGCTGGTCAGGATTGCTTTGTTGAGTATGCTTGTGGGCTGAAGGTGGCGGCTGCTTGCAATACTAATCGAGCTGCTTTTGGGTGCTGGTTAGGGGTGCTGCTTGCTGGTCAGGATTGCTTTGTTGAGTATGCTTGTGGGCTGAAGGTGGCGGCTGCTTGCAATACTAATCGAGCTGTTTTTGGGTGCTGGTTAGGGGTGCTGCTTGCTGGTCAGGATTGCTTTGTTGAGTATGCTTGTGGGCTGAAGGTGGCGGCTGCTTGCAATACTAATCGAGCTGTTTTTGGGTGCTGGTTAGGGGTGCTGCTTGCTGGTCAGGATTGCTTTGTTGAGTATGCTGGTTAGGGGTGCTGCTGCTGCTGGTCAGGATTGCTTTGTTGAGTATGCTTGTGGGCTGAAGGTGGCGGCTGCTTGCAATACTAATCGAGCTGTTTTTGGGTGCTGGTTAGGGGTGCTGCTTGCTGGTCAGGATTGCTTTGTTGAGTATGCTTGTGGGCTGAAGGTGGCGGCTGCTTGCAATACTAATCGAGCTGTTTTTGGGTGCTGGTTAGGGGTGCTGCTTGCTGGTCAGGATTGCTTTGTTGAGTATGCTTGTGGGCTGAAGGTGGCGGCTGCTTGCAATACTAATCGAGCTGTTTTTGGGTGCTGGTTAGGGGTGCTGCTTGCTGGTCAGGATTGCTTTGTTGAGTGTGCTCTGAAGGTGCTGTGGTAGCGGCTGCTTGTGGTGCTAGTCGAGCTGTTTTTGGGTCAGGATTGTTTTTCTTGAGTATGCTTGTGAGCTGAAGGTGCTGTGGTAGCGGCTGCTTGTGGTGCTGGTCGAGCTGTTTTTCGGTGCTGGTTAGTTTCAGGATTGTATTTGATTAGTATGCTTGTGGGCCCAAGGTGCTGTGGTAGCGGCTGCTGTGGTGCTAGTCGAGCTGCTTTTGGGTCAGGATTGTTTTTCTTGAGTATGCTTGTGAGCTGAAGGTGCTGTGGTAGCGGCTGCTTGTGGTGCTGGTCAAGCTGTTTTTCGGTGCTGGTTAGTTTCAGGATTGTATTTGTTTAGTATGCTTGTGGGCCGAAGGTGCTGTGGTAGCGGCTGCTTGTGGTGCTAGTCGAGCTGTTTTTGGGTCAGGATTGTTTTTCTTGAGTATGCTTGTGAGCTGAAGGTGCTGTGGTAGCGGCTGCTTGTGGTGCTGGTCGAGCTGTTTTTCGGTGCTGGTTAGTTTCAGGATTGTATTTGTTTAGTATGCTTGTGGGCCGAAGGTGCTGTGGTAGCGGCTGCTGTGGTGCTAGTCGAGCTGTTTTTGGGTCAGGATTGTTTTTCTTGAGTATGCTTGTGAGCTGAAGGTGCTGTGGTAGCGGCTGCTTGTGGTGCTGGTCGAGCTGTTTTTCGGTGCTGGTTAGTTTCAGGATTGTATTTGTTTAGTATGCTTGTGGGCCGAAGGTGCTGTGGTAGCGGCTGCTGTGGTGCTGGTCGAGCTGGGGGGCTGCTCTGATTGCTCGGCCTTATACTCAGCATGTCACTTTCAAAGCGATCTCGCTGACCTGCGAGCGGCGTCAAGCAAAGATGCACGATAGCGAGCGACGCTGCACGCAGGAAATTGAGGTGGTGAGCCAATGCACCCTGGCGATTGCAAAGTCCTGATTGGTGGTCGCCAGAAGGGTTGCGCCGGTTTGTGTCCAATTGTCCTGACCACGGGGAGGCGGCCGTGAATGGAGATAACTCAAGCAGCAAGAATGGCCATCACAAACAAACAAATGGTTGATTTCTTCCCACGTGCACTTGAGTCAGAAATGGCTCCCAAACCCTAAGCAAGAATTCTTTGACTTCTGCTGAATTCAACACGCTGAAAATGCAAGAGAGACCCTCGAATCCTAGGAACGGGTGCAGGCTGTCTGTGATGTGTGTGTGTGTGTGTGAAGTCGAATTAAGTTCAAGCAAACGCGGTGCCAGAATCCTGACACTTTGCCCCTGCAATTTGCTGACACTAAGGCACAGCGGCAGAACAGTCCAGAATGCCAAAATATGGCTGACCAACTTCGAATGCATGCGACTCTCGCACCCCTTTTTTGTCCGCTTGGTTGGCTGGCGGTCAGCTGCATGATCCGGCAGCTCCGACAGGAGTACAATTGCACCCCATGTGATGGAAGTGTAGCCAGAACTCTTTTCGCTGTCAAGCTTTCAAATGGTGCCGCAACATGGTGAGGTGATGATATCAGGGCACTGCTTTCAGCACACTTTGGCACAACAGATGTGTGGGAAATCGGGGTGCGTACAGCTACCCTTACGCCTTTCTCTCAAGCACCTGACTCTGGGTCGGGTGCAGGGGGTTCATGTGCAGAGTCAAGAAGGACCTGACTTCAGCTAAAGTTGTATTTTTTTAAGCATGCAGCACGAGAGCGTAGACAAGGCTCAGAGAGGCCTGCTGTGCACTTTGACGCTCCTTGGCAAGGTCGTATCTGAATTTGGAAAGTTCTGGCTCCTCTGCCAGACACTAAATGGCAAGGTCCTCGGGGTCGCAAGACCTGAAAGATGCAAGAACCTGGGAAGATCCCAAGCACCCTTGCCTCACACGCGCCTTTATGGCGATCAGTTTTTGCTGCACAATCTTGGGAGTTCTGGGACCAGAGGTGCTCGAGGCAAGCCCGAATGCGGCTGCCACTAGTCTTCGCTCAATTGCACTTTGTGCACTTTGTGCGGCATTCGGTGCATCTTGTGCTCAAGTCTGCATCCTATTCTCAAACCTTAGCTTGATTCCCTTCACCAAAGGCATGCTCATGAACACATGTGAGGCATGCTTTAAACGAGCAAAACGGTGTCTACAAACCCAGGCTGCCCGTCAAATGGGCATCTTGGGCTTCTTCGCATTCTGGGCATGTCAAGGGTTGGGGCCTAAGCACTTTGCATGACACACAAGCCTTGGCCACTCTGCCAACTTTCGCCTTCAGCTTCGGAACAGGATCTGTCCGATAACTCCCACGGATCCGACGGGTCCGGTGGGATTGTGTCAATGACGCAGGCGTGCGGGCTTCAGGGGCCTCATAGGTCTGCAGAGTTTCCTCTCACGCAGTCTTCGACCCTGTGCCAAGGACGCATGCGGCAGTGGCGTGGGCACGGGTTTTTTCAGCACGCAATGCACACTGTCGAGCTCAATCTTCTGATGCGCCGTCATCTGATGAAGCAACACCGCCGCTTCGGCCTGTTGGCCTTCGAGCTGTGGCACGGGCTCCGGAGAATGAGCATCACGGGTTCACGCAGGGGCCAATGAGAGCTCAGCGGCCGCGTGCTCAGCAACCCCAGATCTTGGCAATTTGATATCTGGCTCTCCCTGTTCGCATGACGATCGACCCAAGCGGCCCGAGCTGCATTGGTTCTGCTGCAAATCAAGAGTGCTGCTGTGATTGCTGTCTTTGAAGTTGTCCGAGCCAAGCTCGAGGAAGGCTGCGCGAGCACGCGTTGCGCGGGGCGTTGCACGACACTACGCAAGACGCTTTGCATCTGGAACGAAACTCGAGCCTTCAAGCCCGTGCGTCGCCTGAGCAGCCCGAGCCTCAGACCGAGCCCCCGCTCGCGTGTGACACGTGGGACACACGGGACGCGACTCAAGCAACACACGAACACGAGAGATTCAATTCCTCACATTTGGAGCGGGTGTGGCACGGCGAAGGCGCCATGTGCGCCAGTCTCCGCTGTTCCCCTGCACACTGCAAAGCCCTGTGCGTCCTGCACGCTCTGCATGACCTGCAGGCAAAGGCCTTGCGGCCCTGGCCCCGGCTGGGCGACGCTGGGCCTCGCGAGACCTGCCCGTCCCCGCGCGCGCACCGAGGCAATCGGGGGCTGAGCAGAGGGCGGTCATCCATGCAGTCCCTGTAGCATGGGCATGGTCCGCATGGTGCGTCCGCTTCCCGCCTTCCCGCTGACAGCGCGCGGCAAACACGTGTGGCCACATGTGGCACTTTGGCTTGGGGAGCTGGCACGTGCATACATGTATGGCTCTGCGGAGCTTGGCGCACTGATACGCACACTCGACAAGGCCACTGACTCAGGACATCGCCTGGACCCTCATCTCATGTGCCGCTTTGCCTCGCCCTGATTCCTCAACCCGTTCGCCTGGCCCTCAGGCTGGCCTCAAGTCACGCACGGCTCTTGGCAGGGTAGCGACCGACGGCTCGCTCTGTGCACGCAACGCCTCGGCACTGCGAGCAAGGTTGACAAGCCAGCATGTGGCCTTGAAACGTGTGCAAGAAGGGTTTCAGCATGGCTTTGGAGGCCCAATAGCTCCTTTTCCCTTCAAACGCCAAACACAAACAGCTGGCTTCGTAAGGATCTCGCCAGCCTGCGACACGCATTGTCACAAGAGCCTGCGCTCGCATGCGCATGGAGATGTGCAGCCGGAGGGGGACTGGTCACCTCACCCCTCTGGCAAGTGCAGACGAAGAAGGGTGGGTAGGGGTGATTGCCGGATTGCCGCAGGTCGGCAGACGGGAGAATCACGTGCAGAGCAGATCACTGCGGCACTCGTCTCGCTTGGGCCTGGCATCCATCTCGGGAACAAGAGAGTTGCATCGTTTGCGTTCTCGGAGAGAAAGGCACTCAACTTGGCAGGCTTGGAACGTGTAAGGGGCATGGTCAAAGGACACCAGCCGCGGCAAAGGTCGGGAGGGACTCACCTGGAGCAGAGACTGAAGTTTCCATCAGAGGTCTAGCATACTTTGAGGTCGGAATCAGAAACTGCAACTTTGGAGGCGTCCAGGCTAGCACAGGGAGTTGGGACGCGTTGAGTAGTACAGGGCCGACACCTTGTGCCAGTAGTTGAGGCTTGCCAGTAGGTCGGGCAGCACCGGGGGTGTCAGGCCAGGCTCTGCAAGCCCTGCGAGCCCTGCAAGCCCTGCGAGCCCTGCAAGCCCTGCAAGCCCTGCAAGCCCTGCAAGCCCTGCAAGCCCTGCAAGCTCTGCAAGCCTGTGGGGCCGACGGCTGGACTGCACCGGGCTGGACTGGCCATCACCAGAACCCGCACACCCGCTGCAGGCCGCGGGCTTGGCGGCCTTAGCCTTGGCCACGTCACCAGCGGCCGCCGCGGCCGCAGCAGCATCAGCCACTGAAGTGCAGGGGCAGCCAGGACAGCACGTGCCACGGTGCCCCCTACCACGGGCGCCATAGGCGCCACCGGCGCCATTGACGCCATGGGCGCCGTCTGCGTCTGCGCAGCCCGCGCGCGGCCCACGAGGGCCAGCGATGCTCTCGGAATCACTTGGAAAGCTTCGAAGCTACTGGCGGTGCTTCGAAGCTACTGGCGGTTGCTGGCGCGGCTTGGTGGGTACAACTCGGCTGGCGCGGCTGGCGCGGCTGGCGCGGCATGCTTGGCACTGCAACTTCATGGGCAGGTGACGATGGCCAGCAGGGCCCTTGCTGCGAGGGCCAGCAAGCTCATGGCGCTGGGCTGCGCCACGCCTTCTTGACCTTCTTGCACCACCGGCTCAGGACCCTTGGACTTCAATCTTTTCAAGGCTGTCTGGGGCCTTTCTGGCGCACAAGCGCCAGGCTGCCTGCACGAGCATCTGAGCTGTGCCTCAAGTCCAATGTCGCTGGAATTCCTGTCACCCGAGGCAGCGTCATTGGCAGTTTCTTTGGCTCAAACCTCTGACAAGTCCCATGCTGACTTGCTACACACAAGCGACTGCTGGCCACTTGGACACTCAAGACTTGTCGGTTCTGTGGCCAAGTGGAACATTGCTACCTGGTCCACTTGCAGCTTCACATACCGCGATGTCGCACAAAGGAAAAGGGGCCCAGCCATAGGGCTGGGATGCAGGCCGCTTCGGGCAGGCACACACGCAACGCACAGCCCCGTCACGCATGTGCTGGGGCAGAGCTGCACTTGGTTTGCCCAAGGCGCACGAGGCTATCGATGACGGGCCCGGTGACGCGACGCAGCGGGCCTGGACGCAGGCGACGTATCCCGGTCGTTCCGACGCTTCCGAAGCTACTAGGCCTGTGCCAGGCTGCCGCTGAACGTCACAGGCAAGTTCCGACGGGTGCCACAAATCACGGACAGCACCGGCCAAGGCGCTATCACCAGCTGCGCAAAGAATGGCGGCCTGAGGCCGTCATCTCTAATCAAGATAGGTTCAAGCTTCGAATCGTGATGATGCCATGTTGGGATCGTACAGTCGAGGCTGCCAAGGCTGCCGAGGCTGCCGAGGCTGCCAAGGCCGCCGAGGGCAGGCTTGGCCCAGCTCTCAAAGCAAGTCTGGTAAGCCTGATAAGGTTCGTGACTGTCAGGACAGCACCGGCAGTTCAGCTGGGCCGCCTGGAATGGGCACCGCTTCTTGCACTCCACAGTGGAGCACGCAACGCTGCATGCACTGCATGCGCTGCATGCGCTGCTTGCGCTGCACGCGCTGCACGCGCTGCACGCGCTGCTTGCGCTGCACGTACGGCGGGCGACTGATGTGGCCGTCACGCAGATGCACACGCTACTTGGCTGAGCCATATCACCGCTGGCTTGACCCGGTCCTCGCACGTGGCCTTGGCCTTGGCCGGCACCAGAGTCCCCGTCGTCTCAACGTCAGGTGTCCACAACCTGGGGACATTGACATACTCGTCTGGGACCTGTCGAGACCGTCACGCCAGGTCAGCAAAGTCGGATTCGGCCACTTGAGCCTCGCGGGCGAGGGTCGCGACTGCCCGGCTCGCAACAAGGGTCTGTCGCCTCACCGTGAGGCCTGTGTACCCAAAGGTCGTGCCAGGCTGGGGAGGGTGGGCCAGTTGCACCAAGACGGGTGTGATACCTGGAGCTGTGCAAGCGATGAAATGTCTGGATTGCACTTTCCATGTTGCATTCAAACCTGCTGCTTTAGTGAGTTTAAGCAGACTTCTTTAAACTCAGCTTGCTGAGCTCACTTCGAGCGCTTCGTGCGGCTTTACTCAAGCTAACCAGAGCTGGCAGAAATGTTGATGGATGAGAGTTTGCATACCTGTTGCCCCTGAACCGGTGTGAAGCGCTTCGTAAAGCGCTGATGGAAAGGCCGTCAGTTGGAAGTGGCTGACACGTGCAAACACGGTTTGCCAAACTGGCGAGCTTCACCTTAAAGCGGTTGCTTGGCGCATCCGCGAGCTCATTGCAATTATTGATGTTGCCACAGATACGTTGCATAGTTTGCATGGTTTGCATAGTTTTCATGCCTCTATCTTGACGTTGCAACTGCCATGTCTGTCACATGTCTGACCTGTCTGACTTGTCTGACTGGCCCAGGTCCAGGTCCTGGTCTGACTTGCGTCCAAACTCGCTCTCAGGAATTGGTTCACAAATCGTGGGTGCTACGGTGCTACATGCGCTCCAATCTTGCCGAGATTACCTCTGTGCATTGCCACATTTGCAAAAGGCGAGCACGCGGCCCCAGGGGGAACACAGCGAGATGCCAAAGTGGCTCCAGACTTCAAACAAGACCTTTCTCAGGCGTGGCTGTGTCCGTCTGGCCAAGTCCGGGCGTGGTGAGCATCTCTTGTCCGAACCCATGACTTGCCACTCGCTCTGCAGCCGCCGATTGCTCATCAAGCGGCATCCAGTACCGGATCATCAAAAACGAGTTTCAGCGCACGGAGCAGACAGAGCACACCTTGGGCTGCAAACACCGGCACGCGTTTGTGAGCGTCGCCTCAGGACTGGTCACCCGCAAAATCGAGTGCAAGACCAGCAGCCATGCATCTTCGATGCAATGCTTACATTGCCTGGGCACTAAAGCGCCAGAGGCAATGCCCCCGGGCTGTGCCTCCCCCCGGGCAATGCTTACATTGCCTGGGCACTAAAGCGCCAGAGGCAATGCCCCCGGGCTGTGCCTCCCCCCGGGCCATTTCATCGCAGGTGACGACAGTCTCAAAGGCGGGGTTGAAGCTCAGGTGAGCAATTCGACGTCGTCGAGAGCCCTCTCATCACTGAAGCAATTCACTGGGGCCAAAAATCTTCGGAATGCAAATGGCACGGCAAGCACAGCAACCGTGTCTGGCCTGACAGGAATGACCGTGGTGGGCGTTGCAAGCCAGGTATGCAAGGCTGGCGCTGACACGGGCTCAGTGCGAAAGATGTGCATGTGCCGCGCGTCCTCTCGTCTCTGCTCGTGACTGCAGGCTGGGTGTTGCCGTCTGCCACACAGGAAACACTTTGCACGTGCTTGCAAACTCGCGCCCAGCTGCAGCATGTATGCAAGGGGCCGTCCCGGCTTCACTGGCCGCCCAGCAGAGGAGAGCAAGCTCACGTCCCAGCACTCCAGCTCGGCTTCGGGGCGCGTGTTGCCACTTTTCTGCAAGGTGTCAACGGGCAACACGTCACGAGCCCGCTTCATGGCAAGCAGACCGGCGTCATGCAGGTAGCCTTATGTCAAGCGTGAATCTGCAGAACATGCCTGACAACAAGCAGTACTTCTCCAGGTTTGCCGCACTTAGAACGTGCCACCTGGCTGCCCAACAACCCACTCGGCCCTATTGTTGCCTGAGCTATTGTGAAATGCACAAGTTTTCAGCAACCTGGCAAAAGGATGCATGCAAGCAGGCAGGCTTTCCCTGATGCTCCAGCAAAAATGGGAGTCTGCATCCTAAAGCTCCACATCCAAGTGGGAATCAAGAGGTCGCTCGTTTGGGCAAAGAAGCAGTTCCCACGCATCAGTCTCGCATTCCACACGACTATCCGGCACTATCCGAGAGTGGACTGGCAGCCAGTTGGTAGTGCTGACATTCTTCTTGGAGCATATTAGCTGCGCCCCCAAAACTATACACTCGGGATCTGGGGAAGGAAAATGCTTGGTGCTTGAAAAAACCTGCACTCGGGTAACAACTTCAATATGGGTTGGCAAGGAACAATCCACAATGCGTTTGCTGATCTTTTGCAAGCGGTCTTGAACATACTGTAGTCTACTGGATCTGCTGATGCTGCAACGCTGTGAATGAACAACAATTTGTGTGCAGTTGCGCAAAGCAGGCCGTGGTCGACAAGTGCTTCAGCAGTGGCCAAACCAGCAAAGAACGACGTCAAATCCTTGCAGCCACTGTTTTGGGCAGAGATGGGCAGAGTCAGGAACGACTGCACTCTAAGACCCGCTCAGGAATCCATACTGTAACCTTGGGTGACATGCTGCGCCCATGCGTTCAGTGCTCGGCTTGCCAAGCACCAGTGTGGACCTGACGCAAGCTGTCCCTTCTGCCTGCCTCAAGCCTACCAAGAGCGATCCGTGCAACCGCCTCAGTCGTGAGCAACGACCCACTGACCTAAAGCTCCACATCCAAGTGGGAATCAAGAGCGCCCTCGTTTGGGCAAAGAAGCAGTCCCCACGCATCAGTCTCGCATTCCACACGACTATCCGGCACTATCCGAGAGTGGACTGGCAGCCAGTTGGTAGTGCTGACATTCTTCTTGGAGCATATTAGCTGCGCCCCCAAAACTATACACTCGGGATCTGGGGAAGGAAAATGCTTGGTGCTTGAAAAAACCTGCACTCGGGTAACAACTTCAATATGGGTTGGCAAGGAACAATCCACAATGCGTTTGCTGATCTTTTGCAAGCGGTCTTGAACATACTGTAGTCTACTGGATCTGCTGATGCTGCAACGCTGTGAATGAACAACAATTTGTGTGCAGTTGCGCAAAGCAGGCCGTGGTCGACAAGTGCTTCAGCAGTGGCCAAACCAGCAAAGAACGACGTCAAATCCTTGCAGCCACTGTTTTGGGCAGAGATGGGCAGAGTCAGGAACGACTGCACTCTAAGACCCGCTCAGGAATCCATACTGTAACCTTGGGTGACATGCTGCGCCCATGCGTTCAGTGCTCGGCTTGCCAAGCACCAGTGTGGACCTGACGCAAGCTGTCCCTTCTGCCTGCCTCAAGCCTACCAAGAGCGATCCGTGCAACCGCCTCAGTCGTGAGCAACGACCCACTGACCTAAAGCTCCACATCCAAGTGGGAATCAAGAGCGCCCTCGTTTGGGCAAAGAAGCAGTCCCCACGCATCAGTCTCGCATTCCACACGACTATCAGGCACTATCCGAGAGTGGACTGGCAGCCCGTTGGTAGTGCTGACATTCTTCTTGGGGCATATCAGCTGCGCCCCTAAAACTTTAACACATGCTTTGTACTTTAAGAGACTCCTGCACTCGTTGAACAATTCCTCAGTTCTGCTTGGCAACACATGTTGTTTTGCAACACAAATACCTTTGCTCTTTTATTCTGCCTGTGGCGCAAGCCTTGCAATGTCCGCTGGTCTGCCTGGCAGGGGACTAGGTCGATTCAGAAGGCCAGAGTCTACAACTCCTGAAGGCCACCGTCTACTGCAAGCCATGTTGAATCAAATGCCGCACGCACTGCTGCAATCCTCCCGTTGCGACAGAGCCTTGCTCATGAGAAACTGCTGGACTGCAAGCTGCAACCACTCACACTGGGCACACTGGGCACACTGGACCAAACCTCCGGATCCTCCCTTTCCGTCTCTCTGCTTCAACAGTCACAGTGGAAGGGCACTGGGGCAGCTCAGACCGTTCCACATGCAATCGATGCCTTGGCCACACGCCCTAGGCCAACTGTTAACTCATTGAACGAGCGACCATCTTAACGCGCAAGAATGGGCAACAGGTGCCAGAAGTGCAAGACGTACACAGCAGTCTTTCATCAAAACGTGTGTGGGGCTGCACGATGAAATCTTTCGTTGCCTCCGCTCCCGTTTGCTTTGGCAGAAGCGCACGCGTCAATGGACTATCACTCAACCCAGACTGATCCTTGCAACTGCTTGTCCTCGCACTCTGCTTGATGGTGGGTGAATGTAGCACACCACCCGGCGAATCGATGTTTATTGATCCGTGCACATCCACAGGCTTCGCTGCCTTTTGCATTTTTCACCTGTTGCGTGCTGGAAGACGGTCGCAAGCAGCTCCTGCACACAAACCCCCCGTCTGTGTCAAACAAGTCCCCTCAAACACTTTAGCTTGGTGTACCACTTGAGCTGTGGCGGGACTTAGCGGCTCTGGAGGACCATAGGCAGGTAGCTGAAATGAATCAACGTGCAAGGCTGCTTGCCTCACAGCCTTGCATTGAGCTTGAGAGGCGCAACGAGCCGGCTGATGAAATTGGCGCCAGACATGATCTGCGATCACATGTGCTACAACCGCAGTTCAAGCATGCTGTGGCTACAGCGGCCACAGTTGGCTCATTGCCTAACTCGCACATTTGCTCTGCTAGAGCTCTGGTGGAACTCAGCTCCTGAGGACCGTAGCGCAGTAGCCCGTTCTGCCAACTCGATCACGGGAAAATCGCTTGACTAGGGGCAAACGGGCTGGCAATCACACTTGAATCATTCTTCACGTCTGCATTTCGTTTGGAAGGAGAGCGGCAACGCGCCGTGCTCCCAACAACATCTCGACATGAGGACAGTGCGATTGACAGGCCAGCTGCCGACGAGCCAAGATTGGAACGCAAAGGCTGCTTATTTGGGCATGCTGCACGGCAGCACTGGTCTCGGAGACTCTTGGGGCAACTCAAATAGATGACAATGGTTGCTCGATTGCGTTACATGCAAGAAGGGACAGGGGTGTTCTCACAGCATCCGACTCCAAGGAAGTGAGACGGGCTGTGCCACAAGCATCGGCAGGTCGCAGAGTGCTGCACACCATCGACCTCTCTGAATACGGAGTCTTCTCAGATGCAGAGAATTCAAGGGATGCCCATGCCCTGAGCTAGGAGACATTCTCTCTCTCTCTCTCTCTCTCTCTCTGAAGTCTTGCAGAACATTCGCAAATACATCCACAAGGCTTTCCCGCAGTTTGTCAAAACATGTTTGACTGGGAGCATCCCGAGTGCCTTCCTCACATTCCTCTGCAATCATGCTGAAACCTCCTCGCAGCTCCAGTGTCGATCAGCTTTCAGGGCAAATCATGTGGTATCACTTGGGTTCGCAACAGCCTTCAAGCCTGGCTTGTCCTTCGTTCAATCACCTTGCAGTGCATTGAGCTTGAGAGGCGCAACGAGCCGGCTGATGAAATTGGCGTCAGACATGATCTGCGATCACATGTGCTACAACCGCAGTTCAAGCATGCTGTGGCTACAGCGGCCACAGTTGGCTCATTGCCTAACTCGCACATTTGCTCTGCTAGAGCTCTGGTGGAACTCAGCTCCTGAGGACCGTAGCGCAGTAGCCCGTTCTGCCAACTCGATCACGGGAAAATCGCTTGACTAGGGGCAAACGGGCTGGCAATCACGCCTGGATCAAAATAGCATTCTTCATGAGGTCTGCATTTCGTTTGGAAGGAGAGCAGCAACGTGCCATGCTCCCAACAACACCTCCGAGATCAGGACGCAAAGGATGTGAGCATGCTGCACGGCAGGACTGGTCTCGGAGACTCTTGCGGTAACTCAGATAGATGCCAATGGTTGAGCAGTTGCTTTGCATGCAAGAAGGGACAGGAGTGTGCTGACAGCATCCGACTGTGAGACGAGCTTTGCCAAAAGCCTGCTTTGCCACAAACATCAGTGATCAGTGCGTGCAGCACGTCGCAGAGTGCAACAAATCCTCCGATGCCATTTGACAGCATCGTGAACATATCTTCTCAGATGCAGAGAATTCAAGGGATGCCCATGCCCTGAGCTAGGAGACATTCTCTCTCTCTGTCTCTCTCTCTGAAGTCTTGCAGAACATTCGCAAATACATCCACAAGGCTTTCCCGCAGTTTGTCAAAACATGTTTGACTGGGAGCATCCCGAGTACCTTCCTCACTTGGCAGGCATTCCTCTGCAATCATGCTGAAACCTCCTCGCAGCCCCAGTGCTGGTTGGCTGCATCAGGACCAGTCTTGCAGCTCGTTCAAGCGAGGCACTTGGACCACTTTCATCATGGGCTTGCCCACGAGGAGCCGCAGGCAGCATCCAGCTTCATCTGGTGAGTGTTGGGTACGCAACGGCCGCATGCTGCATCGGGCTCCAAGACATCTTCTCTGGGGGCAGCTGCTGAACCTTTGCAAAAATGTTCCTTGAGAAATCGCTACTTCAAAGCTGATGGAAAAGGTTGGAGTGGCAGGCAGGTTAGGGCATCATGGTCAGGCAGGCCACGGCAATGGCGGTACAAAGATTCAAAGCGGGCTCAGCTCAGCAAAGCCGCAAGGCAGCAAGGCAGGCTCGGGCAGCAAGCAGCTGCGTTCCACGTGACAGGCATGGCAAGCATTGCAGGCATGGTCAAGGAGTTAAGTGACGACTCTGACGACCGGCGTCTCAAGTTGTCCATCCGTACAGCTTGGCTGAGTGGATTTATGACCGTCGGAGCCTTGCGACAGCGAGGCTACTGAAAATCCGCTAACCCGATCACCCAAAAGCGTGTGGCATGCACACCGGAACCTATGCTGGGAACACTTTTCTTTGGCAAGAGACACATGCGCGTGCATGCGCGAGCCGTCACCTCGGCATGTTGCTGTTCAGCAAGTTCAGCCGTACGCGGCTCTAACAGCTTCGGCCTCACAGACTCTTGCCTTGGGATGGGGAGGTCGGGACGACACCGACGCAGTGTCGTGCTGTTCTGCTTGCTCGCACCGGCCCTGAAGCCAAGTGCTCAAATGGCTGCGGGACTAATGCACGTCATCTTGTGACAGCGGTCGCCACCACTTGTGGGGGGCAGAATGGATAAGCTAGATGGGCCTGCGCAATCCGCAGTTGCAATAGCTGTCCAAGCGTGCGAAACGCAAAAATGGACTTGGGTGTTCGCACGGCTGAGGGAGCGACATGCAACACTCCAAACACCTGCTCCGCAAGAGTCTGTGACAGCGTGCAGGAGGCTGCAAAGTGCGGACTGTCCTGGTCTTTGCCGATCAAACTTTCCACACTTGCTTGTGCTCAGTCAGATTTGAGGAGGTGAGTCCCCACACGAAACCGCGTACGAGAATACGCTGGCCAGCACGCAACTTGCAAGGGTGTGGAAGCCATTTTTAGGGGAGGAGCTTCGGGTGGGTAAAAGTTGCCTGCTGCATGTGTCGCAGCCAATGCGGAGTGCCCAGTTGGCTTGGATGACTGCCTCAGCTTGTGCGCGGGTCGCCTTTGCAAGCACGGCGTGTCGCACATGGCTTGCAACACAAGGCCGGTGCGAGTCCTGGTGCTTTTCACGTCACGTTCACGTTCACGTCACGCTGTCCCGCTGTGCCCGGATTCCGTGAGCTCGAAGGAGCCTTCCTGAAACCAGCGGACTGGATGACGATGGCATCAGCGGTGCCAGCACATGGGCCTCATCTGCATTGCTAAACGAGCAACATTTCCTCGCCAACCAGAAAATCAACAGAAAACAAATAAGTGAGCAAAACGAACAAAGAGAAAGTATGAGCTCGCCCGTGTGGCTTTTGAAAGACGAGTTGCTTGTGAGACCCATTTTCATACCTCGCGGTTCCAGTACGATTGAGTCGACCGAGGATAATCCATAGATGGCTGCTGCAACCATGTCATCGTAAGCAGCTCTCATGTCAGGCCTTGGGCAACTGGTGTCACTGCGAAGTTGTCCAAAGGGTGAGGGCTGAGCTCGCGAAAAACTGAGGTCAGGACGTCGGCTCATGCATCACGAGCTGGAGTCGATTTGGAGACAATTTGCAAGACACCGGGCAATGAAGGAGAAGGTCGTTGCACTACCAAGTATGTAGGACTCTGGTGCAGATCTGCATACGTCGCCTCAGATGCAAATTCATGCAACTTGCAGCTTGATCCCTGCAGTGCAAAGGCCAAGCGGCTTGGCAACATCGCACCTCGCGAAGGCGCCTCAGCTTCACGAGAAACACGATTGCACAGTTGCAGATTGTTCCAACGGGTGAGTTTCCTCCGGTTTCTGTTTCATCACCTGCAACGCCTCGGCATTCATCTCTTCAGCACAAAAGAAACCTTCTCTCCTCCCCTCCAAAACCCAAATACATGCACAAGACGCACAAAAGGCAAGCAAACTAAGCAAACTAATCACCGTCACCAGCCCCATCACCAGCATTGCCAGCGTAGACCAAACCCTTCGCTCACAGATCCCATTGTCAGCAGCCCCCTTCGCTCCCAGAAAGCCATCGCAGCCCCAACCAATGCCAGTTATATTTGACAAGTTTGTGATCCAAATGACGCATGAAAGTGATATAGGCAATGCAGCCATCGACAGCGGCATCCTCAGCATCCGCTTCATCAGTTTTGTCAGTGTGAAATGTCTCGTTGACTTGCATGAACAGAGTCTTGGCACAAGTCTTATGTGCGTACAAAACAAGTCTACTTGCTACTGCCAAGTTCAGCATGTTCCCAGCCACAAGCCAGCGATTGAATTGGAGACGACTCTCTCCTTGGTGCCTTCCAACCGATTTCACTCTTGCCAACCATCTCAGGCCAGCTGCGCGAATGCACATGCTGTCCTTGTTGGCCATTGCAAACACACAATAGCCACAAAAGGTGTTGATGTTCAAATAAATGTCCTTTCACTTGTTAACACGCGCATGCTGCCGGAGAAAAAATTGGCTAGTGGCGCTGAGCGAGCCAGTGTTGCGGCATTGGAAACGGGTGCTGCTCGGCTGTGGCGGAAGGACCGAAATCGTTGTCCAAAATGTCCCAAAAGGGTAGAAAATCCATACACGTTGCCCCTGCAATTCGGCTGACACTCAGTCACAGCGGCAGAACAGTCCAGAATGCCAAAATATGCCTGAACAACTTCGACTGCACGCGACTCTCGCACCCCTTTTCGTCCGCTTGGTTGGCTGGCGGTCAGCTGCATGATTGGGCAGCTCCGACAGGAGTACATCTGCACCCCATGTGATGGAAGTGTAGCCAGAACTCTTGTCGCTGTCACGCTTTCAAATGGCGCCCCAACATAGTGAGGTGATGATATCAGGGCACTGCTTTCAGCGCACTTTGGCACAACAGATGTGTGGGAAATCGGGGTGCGTACAGCTACCCTTACGCCTTTCTCTCAAGCACCTGACTCTGGGTCGGGTGCAGGGGGTTCATGTGCAGAGTCAAGAAGGACCTGACTTCAACTGAAGTTGTATTTTCTGAAGCATGCAGCACGAGAGCGTAGACAAGGCTCAGAGAGGCCTGCTGTGCACTTTAACGCTCCTTGGCAAGGTCGTATCTGAATTTGGAAAGTTCTGGCTCCTCTGCCAGACACTAAATGGCAAGGTCCTCGGGGTCGCAAGACCTGAAAGATGCAAGAACCTGGGAAGATCCCAAGCACCCTTGCCTCACATGCGCCTTTATGGCGATCAGTTTTTGCTGCACAATCTTGGGAGTTCTGGAACCAGAGGTGCTCGAGGCAAGCCCGAATGCGGCTGCCACTAGTCTTCGCTCAATTGCACTTTGTGCACTTTGTGCGGCATTCGGTGCATCTTGTGCTCAAGTCTGCATCCTATTCTCAAACCTTAGCTTGATTCCCTTCACCAAAGGCATGCTCATGAACACATGTGAGGCATGCTTTAAACGAGCAAAACGGTGTCTACAAACCCAGGCTGCCCGTCAAATGGGCATCTTGGGCTTCTTCGCATTCTGGGCATGTCAAGGGTTGGGGCCTAAGCACTTTGCATGACACACAAGCCTTGGCCACTCTGCCAACTTTCGCCTTCAGCTTCGGAACAGGATCTGTCCGATAACTCCCACGGATCCGACGGGTCCGGTGGGATTGTGTCAATGACGCAGGCGTGCGGGCTTCAGGGGCCTCATAGGTCTGCAGAGTTTCCTCTCACGCAGTCTTCGACCCTGTGCCAAGGACGCATGCGGCAGTGGCGTGGGCACGGGTTTTTTCAGCACGCAATGCACACTGTCGAGCTCAATCTTCTGATGCGCCGTCATCTGATGAAGCAACACCGCCGCTTCGGCCTGTTGGCCTTCGAGCTGTGGCACGCGCTCCGGAGAATGAGCATCACGGGTTCACGCAGGGGCCAATGAGAGCTCAGCGGCCGCGTGCTCAGCAACCCCAGATCTTGGCAATTTGATATCTGGCTCTCCCTGTTCGCATGACGATCGACCCAAGCGGCCCGAGCTGCATTGGTTCTGCTGCAAATCAAGAGTGCTGCTGTGATTGCTGTCTTTGAAGTTGTCCGAGCCAAGCTCGAGGAAGGCTGCGCGAGCACGCGTTGCGCGGGGCGTTGCACGACACTACGCAAGACGTTTTGCATCTGGAACGAAACTCGAGCCTTCAAGCCCGTGCGTCGCCTGAGCAGCCCGAGCCTCAGACCGAGCCCCCGCTCGCGTGTGACACGTGGGACACACGGGACGCGACTCAAGCAACACACGAACACGAGAGATTCAATTCCTCACATTTGGAGCGGGTGTGGCACGGCGAAGGCGCCATGTGCGCCAGTCTCCGCTGTTCCCCTGCACACTGCAAAGCCCTGTGCGTCCTGCACGCTCTGCATGACCTGCAGGCAAAGGCCTTGCGGCCCTGGCCCCGGCTGGGCGACGCTGGGCCTCGCGAGACCTGCCCGTCCCCGCGCGCGCACCGAGGCAATCGGGGGCTGAGCAGAGGGCGGTCATCCATGCAGTCCCTGTAGCATGGGCATGGTCCGCATGGTGCGTCCGCTTCCCGCCTTCCCGCTGACAGCGCGCGGCAAACACGTGTGGCCACATGTGGCACTTTGGCTTGGGGAGCTGGCACGTGCATACATGTATGGCTCTGCCCAGCTTGGCGCACTGATACGCACACTCGACAAGGCCACTGACTCAGGACATCGCCTGGACCCTCATCTCATGTGCCGCTTTGCCTCGCCCTGATTCCTCAACCCGTTCGCCTGGCCCTCAGGCTGGCCTCAAGTCACGCACGGCTCTTGGCAGGGTAGCGACCGACGGCTCGCTCGGTGCACGCAACGCCTCGGCAAACCAGCATGTGGCCTTGAAACGCGTGCAAGAAGGGTTTCAGCATGGCTTTGGAGGCCCAATAGCTCCTTTTCCCTTCAAACGCCAAACACAAACAGCTGGCTTCGTAAGGATCTCGCCAGCCTGCGACACGCATTGTCACAAGAGCCTGCGCTCGCATGCGCATGGAGATGTGCAGCCGGAGGGGGACTGGTCACCTCACCCCTCTGGCAAGTGCAGACGAAGAAGGGTGGGTCGGGGTGATTGCCGGATTGCCGCAGGTCGGCAAACGGGAGAATCACGTGCAGAGCAGATCACTGCGGCACTCGTCTCGCTTGGGCCTGGCATCCATCTCGGGAACAAGAGAGTTGCATCGTTTGCGTTCTCGGAGAGAAAGGCACTCAACTTGGCAGGCTTGGAACGTGTAAGGGGCATGGTCAAAGGACACCAGGCGCGGCAAAGGTCGGGAGGGACTCACCTGGAGCAGAGACTGAAGTTTCCATCAGAGGTCTAGCATACTTTGAGGTCGGAATCAGAAACTGCAACTTTGGAGGCGTCCAGGCTAGCACAGGGAGTTGGGACGCGTTGAGTAGTACAGGGCCGACACCTTGTGCCAGTAGTTGAGGCTTGCCAGTAGGTCGGGCAGCACCGGGGGTGTCAGGCCACCTGCGAGCCCTGCAAGCCCTGCAAGCCCTGCAAGCTCTGCAAGCCTGTGGGGCCGACGGCTGGACTGCACCGGGCTGGACTGGCCATCACCAGAACCCGCACACCCGCTGCAGGCCGCGGACTTGGCGGCCTTAGCCTTGGCCACGTCACCAGCGGCCGCCGCGGCCGCAGCAGCATCAGCCACTGAAGTGCAGGGGCAGCCAGGACAGCACGTGCCACGGTGCCCCGTGCCACGGGCGCCATAGGCGCCACCGGCGCCATTGACGCCATGGGCGCCGTCTGCGTCTGCGCAGCCCGCGCGCGGCCCACGAGGGCCAGCGATGCTCTCGGAATCACTTGGAAAGCTTCGAAGCTACTGGCGGTGCTTCGAAGCTACTGGCGGTTGCTGGCGCGGCTTGGTGGGTACAACTTTGGCCGGCTCCGCGGCTGGCGCGGCTGGCGCGGCTGGCGCGGCTGGCGCGGCATGCTTGGCACTGCAACTTCACGGGCAGGTGACGATGGCCAGCAGGGCCCTTGCTGCGAGGGCCAGCAAGCTCAAGGCGCTGGGCTGCGCCACGCCTTCTTGACCTTCTTGCACCACCGGCTCAGGACCCTTGGACTTCAATCTTTTCAAGGCTGTCTGGGGCCTTTCTGGCGCACAAGCGCCAGGCTGCCTGCACGAGCATCTGAGCTGTGCCTCAAGTCCAATGCCGCTGGAATTCCTGTCACCCGAGGCAGCGTCATTGGCAGTTTCTTTGGCTCAAACCTCTGACAAGCATTACCGGGATGTCCCATGCTGACTTGCTACACACAAGCGACTGCTGGCCGCTTGGACACTCAAGACTTGTCGGTTCTGTGGCCAAGTGGAACATTGCTACCTGGTCCACTTGCAGCTTCACATACCGCCATGTCGCACAAAGGAAAAGGGGCCCAGCCATAGGGCTGGGATGCAGGCCGCTTCGGGCAGGCACACACGCAACGCACAGCCCCGTCACGCATGTGCTGGGGCAGAGCTGCACTTGGTTTGCCCAAGGCGCACGAGGCTATCGATGACGGGCCCGGTGATGCGGCGCAGCGGGCCTGGACGCAGGCGACGTATCCCGGTCGTTCCGACGCTTCCGAAGCTACTAGGCCTGTGCCAGGCTGCCGCTGAACGTCACAGGCAAGTTCCGACGGGTGCCACAAATCACGGACAGCACCGGCCAAGGCGCTATCACCAGCTGCGCAAAGAATGGCGGCCTGAGGCCGTCATCTCTAATCAAGATAGGTTCAAGCTTCGAATCGTGATGATGCCATGTTGGGATCGTACAGTCGAGGCTGCCAAGGCTGCCGAGGCTGCCGAGGCTGCCAAGGCCGCCGAGGGCAGGCTTGGCCCAGCTCTCAAAGCAAGTCTGGTAAGCCTGATAAGGTTCGTGACTGTCAGGACAGCACCGGCAGTTCAGCTGGGCCGCCTGGAATGGGCACCGCTTCTTGCACTCCACAGTGGAGCACGCAACGCTGCATGCACTGCATGCGCTGCATGCGCTGCTTGCGCTGCACGCGCTGCACGCGCTGCACGCGCTGCTTGCGCTGCACGTACGGCGGGCGACTGATGTGGCCGTCACGCAGATGCACACGCTACTTGGCTGAGCCATATCACCGCTGGCTTGACCCGGTCCTCGCACGTGGCCTTGGCCTTGGCCGGCACCAGAGTCCCCGTAGTCTCAACGTCAGGTGTTCACAACCTGGGGACATTGACATACTCGTCTGGGACCTGTCGAGACCGTCACGCCAGGTCAGCAAGGTCGGATTCGGCCACCTGAGCCTCGCGGGCGAGGGCTGCCCGGCTCGCAACAAGGGTCTGTCGCCTCACCGTGAGGCCTGTGTACCCAAAGGTCGTACCAGGCTGGGGAGGGTGGACCAGTTGCACCAAGACGGGTGTCATACCTGGAGCTGTGCAAGCGATGAAATGTCTGGATTGCACTTTCCATATTGCATTCAAACCTGCTGCTTTAGTGAGTTTAAGCAGACTTCTTTAAACTCAGCTTGCTGAGCTCACTTCGAGCGCTTCGTGCGGCTTTACTCAAGCTAACCAGAGCTGGCAGAAATGTTGATGGATGAGAGTTTGCATACCTGTTGCCCCTGAACCGGTGTGAAGCGCTTCGTAAAGCGCTCTAGCTTGATGGAAAGGCCGTCAGTTGGAAGTGGCTGACACGTGCAAACACGGTTTGCCAAACTGGCGAGCTTCACCTGAAAGCGCCTTTGAGCGCATGCAGTTGCTTGGCGCATCCGCGAGCTCATTGCAATTCTTGATGTTGCCACAGATACGTTGCATAGTTTGCATGGCTTGCATAGTTTGCATGCCTCCATCTTGACGTTGCAACTGCCATGTCTGTCACATGTCTGACCTGTCTGACTTGTCTGACTGGCCCAGGTCCAGGTCCTGGTCTGACTTGCGTCCAAACTCGCTCTCAGGAATTGGTTCACAAATCGTGGGTGCTACGGTGCTACATGCGCTCCAATCTTGCCGAGATTACCTCTGTGCATTGCCACATTTGCAAAAGGCGAGCACGCGGCCCCAGGGGGAACACAGCGAGATGCCAAAGTGGCTCCAGACTTCAAACAAGACCTTTCTCAGGCGTGGCTGTGTCCGTCTGGCCAAGTCCGGGCGTGGTGAGCATCTCTTGTCGGAACCCATGACTTGCCACTCGCTCTGCAGCCGCCGATTGCTCATCAAGCGGCATCCACTACCGGATCATCAAAAACGAGTTTCAGTGCACGGAGCAGACAGAGCACACCTTGGGCTGCAAACACCGGCACGCGTTTGTGAGCGTCGCCTCAGGACTGGTCACCCGCAAAATCGAGTGCAAGACCAGCAGCCATGCATCTTCGATGCAATGCTTACATTGCCTGGGCACTAAAGCGCCAGAGGCAATGCCCCCGGGCTGTGCCTCCCCCCGGGCCATTTCATCGCAGGTGACGACAGTCTCAAAGGCGGGGTTGAAGCTCAGGTGAGCAATTCGACGTCGTCGAGAGCCCTCTCATCACTGAAGCAATTCACTGGGGCCAAAAATCTTCGGAATGCAAATGGCACGGCAAGCACAGCAACCGTGTCTGGCCTGACAGGAATGACCGTGGTGGGCGTTGCAAGCCAGGTATGCAAGGCTGGCGCTGACACGGGCTCAGTGCGAAAGATGTGCATGTGCCGCGCGTCCTCTCGTCTCTGCTCGTGACTGCAGGCTGGGTGTTGCCGTCTGCCACACAGGAAACACTTTGCACGTGCTTGCAAACTCGCGCCCAGCTGCAGCATGTATGCAAGGGGCCGTCCCGGCTTCACTGGCCGCCCAGCAGAGGAGAGCAAGCTCACGTCCCAGCACTCCAGCTCGGCTTCGGGGCGCGTGTTGCCACTTTTCTGCAAGGTGTCAACGGGCAACACGTCACGAGCCCGCTTCATGGCAAGCAGACCGGCGTCATGCAGGTAGCCTTATGTCAAGCGTGAATCTGCAGAACATGCCTGACAACAAGCAGTACTTCTCAAGTGTCTTTCTTGGGCTTTATTTGGGAACGAGAGTTCTCCGACACAGGCAGCTAAGACACGTAGGACAACGCGACAGGCAATGTGCACTCCTCAAATCATCAATCTGCCAGTAAAGACACAAGTCCCGACCAAAAACGTGCAAAAGCTCAAAATCTGCAGAGGCCAACAATCCAAAAAAAGCCAAAAACGTGGCCTCGGATCTGCTCTTTGATCTGGGCCCAGCACACCATTTAGGAAGTTCGAAATGCTCAGAAGCACAAAAGGATGATCTTGCCACAGGCAACGCGAATCCACTGGCTGGCTCGAACTTCACCTCTGCTTTGGTGCATGCTAGGCTGAATGAGGAATTACCTGCAAAAACAGTCATAGTTCGCCACATGCTACACTTCAGTTGCAAGCTTCGCTCGGCAACCTTCTTTGCATGCCTCTTTGGGGACACGTGCTTGGGTTGCTGGTCACGTTGCGCCTGCATGATGCACCCCTTCCAACTTGCCAAAATAGCCATCAGCCACAATCGCAATCTCTAAGCTCAAACATAGATGCTTGGGACCTACAAAGCCAGGGCTTCTCCCGAAGGCGCAAATTGCAAGGCACTGATGTGAAATTGGTGCAACGCATGGAAGCACAAGCCGCTGTGCTAATTATTGCGGCACTCCATGAGCTCCGTGGCGCCTTCGGGGCTTGGGGAATCATCAAGCGGACTGAGCCGGTGATTCACTTGTTAGCTTTCAGTGACAAGTGGCTTCAGCACCCGTCATTCAGCACGAGGCATGAGTTCATACCAAAAACGTGCACAAGCTCAAAATCTGCAGAGGCCAACAATCCAGAAAAAGCCGACAACACGGCCTTGGGAAGTTCGAAATGCTCAGAAGCACAAAAGGATGATCTTGCCACGCATCCACCGGCTGGCTCGACATTCACTCGCGCGACCTCTGCTTTGGTGCATGTTAGGCCGAATGAGGAATTACCTGCAAAAACAGTCATAGTTCGCCACATGCTACGCTTTTAGTTGCAAGCTTCGCTGGGCAACCTTCTTTGCATGCTTCTTTAGGGACGCGTGCTTGGGTTGCTGGTCACGTTGCGCCTGCATGATGCACCCCTGCCAACTTGCCAAAATAGCCATCAGCCACAATCGCAATCTCTAAGCTCAAACATAGATGCTTGGGACCTACAAAGCCAAGGCTTCTCCCGAAGGCACAAATTGCAAGGCACTGATGTGAAATTGGTGCAACGCATGGAAGCACAAGCCGCTGTGCTAATTATTGCGGCACTCCATGAGCTCCGTGGCGCCTTCGGGGCTTGGGGAATCATCAAGCGGACTGAGCCGGTGATTCACTTGTTAGCTTTCAGTGACAAGTGGCTTCAGCACCCGTCATTCAGCACGAGGCATGAGTTCATACCAAAAACGTGCAAAAGCTCAAAATCTGCAGAGGCCAACAATCCAGAAAAAGCCGACAACACGGCCTTGGGAAGTTCGAAATGCTCAGAAGCACAAAAGGATGATCTTGCCACGCATCCACCGGCTGGCTCGACATTCACTCGCGCGACCTCTGCTTTGGTGCATGTTAGGCCGAATGAGGAATTACCTGCAAAAACAGTCATAGTTCGCCACATGCTACGCTTTTAGTTGCAAGCTTCGCTGGGCAACCTTCTTTGCATGCTTCTTTAGGGACGCGTGCTTGGGTTGCTGGTCACGTTGCGCCTGCATGATGCACCCCTGCCAACTGGCCGAGACAGCCATCAGCCACAATCGCCATCTCGTAGCTCGGATGCAGGGCTCACGTTTAGAAGGCACCGGTGCTTTACTATGACAGGCCTCAACGGCCTTGTTGAATCACGAATGCCCCGCACTCCACTTAGCAACTTCTGCTGCAGGCTGCTTGAACAGCTTCGTGGATATCCATCGATGCACATTCAGCGGACTCGCTAGTTTGCCTCCACATGTCAGATCTGCCCAGGGTTCTGTGATTCTTGGCCTTGAATTCTTATCGCGTCATGGACGAAAGAATTGTCAAGTAAGCAGCCAAAACTTGCCAGAGGCGTCCGATGCCAACACTGCTCGTGAGCTGAGCTTCACCAGTGATCTAGCCACGGGCAAATGGATGCGAGACATTCGTGCCAACCGAGGTCTGTGCGAAGGGCTCACTGCCAAAGCGATGTACGGAGCCTGCAAACCTAATAGTGAATATCCACAAGGGCTACCTTTTTTTCCACTTGGACTTTCAGATAGCCAACTACCAGCAACACTGCAATCGAGCTCATGCATTTTTGGACCTCACAGAATCTAAGCCACGCGCAATTGCCTGTTCGTTGGCTGATGCTGGGAAAAGATGATGCTGAGCAAGCACGAAGCAGTCTCTGTGCAATCCTGGAGCAAGATGTACATGCCAGACCGCAGCGCATTGAGCGAGGGGACGTACCAAGCAATCGGATCGGCAGCTCGACTCCAACTGCACTGGTCACAGGGCCACGGATCCTGTGTGAACATTGCATCAGTGAGATATCGTTTGCAGGGCTCAGGCCATGAATCTGTCAACTTGGACTCTTGGTGCATGGTGCCGCCGGCCAAGACACGACATGTCGCGCTTGACATGCCTCTTGCAAAGCCGCGTGCATGGCACAACGCTCACATAGCGTGAAGCTGTCGCCGGCCACACTGCCTGCAGGGAATAGACTTCGATTGCTGATACGTGATGTGCAAGTCATGACACATCATTGCGGGTGGGGGGGGTTTCTGACTTTGCCCAAACTCCAATTCTTGTTCCCCGAATAGCTGCAAGCTAACTTGAAGCAGAGGGGGCAGGTGTCATACATTTGCTTTACAGCGTGCTGGTTGGGGTGTGGAGTCTGTTGCAGCGCTGCTGGCGCAATCTACTGTTGTTGCTTTCTCATGGTTTTGTTTGGACTTCTTGCACTTGTGTCAAGAAACTGCTGTGAACTTAAAATGCCCCCCTTTGTGAAGATGGTTTGCTTCAAAGCTCGAGCCTCAGAAAGCATTCTCGATCCAATGCTCAAGAAGTCATCGCGCTTGGAAGCTGCAGCCTGACACGGAAATTTGTGGAATGGCATGGCATTCCACATATCACACATATCAGGTCGGTATCATTGCAAGCAAGGCGCGGTCAATGTCCGACGCAACTGTTCGGTTGCGCACTCGTAGGCCGCTGCTTCGTTGAGAGACAAGCCGTGCATTGCAGCTATCATAGCGTCAGCCATATCAAATGTGTCGGGCCTGGCAGGATTCCAAACATCTGCTATTCAATTCATGGGGGTGTCGTGAGAACAACGGCGTTGCCTATCGAAGTGAAAAGGAGCCACGCTACCTGATTCTGGCTGATTTGTCCACCGGCCCGCCTCTGCGTCATGACAAATCAAAATCAGAACACCCAAGTTGCAGCTGTTTCTCCAAGAACTTCGACACGAATGCAGTTGATGTTGCATCAGCAAACCAATAGGATTCGCGTGTCCCGGACATGTTCATAGAATGTGTACCTGAGTTGATGCACCTGCTGAATAGCACATGGCGCGTCTGCTAGGCAGGTGTTCAAATGGTTGTACAACTGTTACGCCAAGTCTCACTGCGAGTTCATCATCACCTGCGGGCCAGACCGTTCAAAAGGTCCGGCAAAGGCCTTAGAGACGCTCTATTCAACAAACGGAATGTAGCACAGCGGGAAGGAGCTGCCACACCTCCGTTAGCAGTCGCCGGCCTGAGGAACTGGCCATTTCACCATCCGGCATGCCCACGGGCTTGTGAACAAATGTTCACCAAAAGAAACACACTGCTACTCACTGCTACACACCTACCGGTTTGTGCTGACAAAAGGCTGACAAATGTTTGAACTAGTCACCGAAGCAGCATGCCTGAAGCCAAAATCATCATCAATGCTGTATCGCGGAGCCGGCAAAATTGCGGCTTGTAGCCTCAAGCCATGTGAGGGAGACAGAACAGGTCGGTCATACCCAAAAGCAACAAAAAACATGCTGTGCAAGCACATGTGGTTATAGCAGATTAATGTGCTGAAACAAGCTTGTACATTTGTCAGCTACCTGCCCCAAGTGACGGCATTTGCATCAACAGGACCACCAACAAAATCGTGACATGGCTACCAAATACCGGACCCAGGTTTGGTGAACCGAAGGGAAATCCAATGAATCACACAAACTACATTCACAACGCTAGTGTTTCGCATTGTCACATACTGAACCTGGATACAACACGAAGCGCTGCAAGTTTGCAAATAACCGATTCATGTTTGATCCTTTGTTACCAGCTAAACTTTCGGTAGGATATGGGGGCTGATCAATATTCCATTCGGCCCCCTGGGTGACTTTTCTCATTCAAAGGGCTATTGGGCCGTGTGCGTATTTCTTCACAAATCAGCAGCACACGAATCAACAGCACACGTCAACCGGACGGATGCTCCCAGTTGCAAAATACACTGCCACTGCTGTCCAACTGCGTCAACGCCGAAGACACTGATTCGTTTGCATGCACTGTCGTCACTAACTCTACACGCTGAACAGAGGTTGGCACCGCGCGGCCCATACATTGCGGGCCGTCGCTGTGCAAACTTGGTGCATTCTCATGGGATTCAATACCCGTATTCTTGGTGGCAACTTGGCCTTGCGTTGCTTCAAAAAGAATGTTTGCCTAGCGGGAACCAGTAGTTTGGGCTTGTTTTTGGTTACAGGACTCTGGAGGCTCGTGCGTTTAGCGCAATTCGGCTTGGAATCTGGCCCCCACCCCGCCCAAGCGCGCAAAAATTTAGTAGCCGGCATAAACGCGCCTGCAAACATCATCAGCCTTAGAGCTTGTTGAGCCGACACACCCACTGATACACGTTGTCCCA
The DNA here is from genome assembly GCA_963377175.1 of Effrenium voratum. Taxonomy (NCBI): domain Eukaryota; class Dinophyceae; order Suessiales; family Symbiodiniaceae; genus Effrenium; species Effrenium voratum. The sequence goes on along the minus strand of CAUJNA010003589.1, from coordinate 50,460 downwards.
CAAATTGGGACGAGCGCATGAGAGCCGCAGCGCCGAGCGGGCGCACGTGAGCGGGTGCGCTCACCACCGGCAGACATGCGCGCCGTGCTGAGCGGGACGTGAGCGGGCGCGCTTACCACTTGGCAGGCGCGTGCGCAGCGCTGCGCAGGCGCTCCCTTACCACTTGGCAAGCGAGTTGTGGGCAGTGTTGAGCGGGCGCACGTGAGTGAGTGTGCTTACAATTTTGGCAGGAGTGCGTGCAGTGCTGAGCGGGCGCGCTTGAGGTGCGCTTACCCACTCATGGACCCAACATGTTGGCGCACGTGCACAGACTCACACGCTAAACAAGCATTGGCCGATTCGGCCCCGGTGTTCTCACACCAAGTGCACGGGGTCTGCGCAACACTGGAACACTCAACACTGAGCAAGAACACTCAAAACTGAAACACAGTTGAGTGTTCTGAAGGGTTCTGGGCAACACTGGGCTCTGGGCACAACACTTACACTGGGCTCTGGGCAACACTGGAACACTCGGTGCTGGGCACACTCGACACTCGAACACTCCACGTTGGGCAATCCAAACCTGAAGCCGACGCCCTGGACAAAACCTTGCAAAACAGAGCAAAACTGCCATTTGTCCCCAGGTTTCATTGCAAGTAATGTCTCTCTGCGCCGCCTGGGACATGGTCACAGCCGTAAAAGGCGAACCAGCCACGTCAAACATCTCGCTGAACCAAACACGCACCTTCGAGGGAAGGGGAACAAACCCCCAACAGCAAGCTTGTCGCTCGCGGCCATCAACGGCCGCCGAAAGGTGAAATCTGGTCGGCACTGCGAACCCATTGTTTTTGTTGAGAAACCAGATTTGTGAGACAGCTGCACATGGCGGGCCGAGAGCAGACGGCAGGCCCCCACTAATATCGCCGATCCTGCAGGTGTATGTTTGAAATAAAGCTGCTCATTCAAGCAATCACAAAAAGCAAGCCAAGCGCCGGGTTCGACGCTAAAACGCGCGCCGGGCGGGGTAGCCAGGGCTTGACCACCCAGAAAAGCTGGACCAACCATTGTATAAGGGTCGAGATTTTGGATTTTGGATTTGTTTTTGTTTTTAGTTTTGGCCTCTAAAAATATGTATTTTCAATCGAAAAGTACGGAATCCCCTATCGCCAGCTTGTCACACCAACATCCTCAAAATTCCCAGCAGGTCGTGCACTAGCCCGTTAAAATCCTCAACATTATTTTCAGCACCCTTCACTTGTCACACCAACATCCTTAGCATCAGCAGCAGGTTGTGGCTCAGGGCAGGCTTCAGGCAGGCAACTTGTATGGTCCAAGGCAACTCGAAGGAAATATTGGGCAAACGGGATGGGTTGGTGTTGTTGAGCTCGGGATTCGGCAACATCTTGCCCCATCTGGCTAAGCATCTTTCAGGCATTCGTGTTTGTCTCCAAAATATGTCCATGCACCTTTCACTTTCCCGCAACAAGGCCGTCGAATGAACATGAATAGAGCGACGCCTGCCTGGGGCTACCGTATGCCAAGACCTTCGGCAGCCCCCCCATGATGACCGGGGGAGTGATGATTGAATTAGGGGCAAAAAATATAAAAATGCCCAATGCCGTGCGCGCGTGAAGCAGAGCATCCACCTCAGATGCAAACGATCCAATTTGTCCTGCGGAATGGAAAACCCACCAGCACGAAAATGGTATTGCCAACCAATCCAGGGAACAGAAAGGCCCGGCACAAAAGGCCAACACCATCTTCAGACAGGGGAGTCTCTACCTACGGATGATCGGACAACCCAGAGAACCTGGCATGACAAGCACACGCCACATCTCTCGTCACAAATGAGCACGATCAACCATCCAAAGAAGAGGAGGCGTGGTGCGCGGAGCGCCGAACATGTGCGTGTGTGTTATTTGGCACAGAATCAGACACGCCAGACGAGAGGGCTTCTTCTTCACATCACGGGTGACATCCTGATCGAGTGAGTTCACTCAAAGGGCACCCTCCACAACCCACCCCATCTTGAGAGGTAACACCAACGGTCGGTTAGAGAATGCGCCAACTCACATGAAGTCGTCAAACCAAAACAGTCAGAAGGAGCGTAAGTTCAAAAGCTCCACCACCTCAAAGCAGTCCGGCTTTTTGAGGTAGAGACCATCAACATGATTGTCCCCAGTCACTAAGATAGCACTATCTTCTTTGAAGAGGTGTCCCATCCATGCAGTCGATGGCAAGATGGGCGAATCCTGAAATACAATCAAAGCATCTACGTGCATCATCAAAGCATGCCGCAGAAAAATAAAACTGATGGCCCCAAACGCAAAAAAAAACAGCCAAAAGTGTTTTTGCCGCAGGGCCAATACGGGATTCGAGAGCGAAACCCAACCCTTTGCACTACAGATTGTGCCACGAAGGGCCAAGCACAAGATCCAAATGCAAATAAGTGCCACTGTCACAAGCTGAATGCATCCAGAAAAATTTCCCAGACGGGAAAGAGTACCAATTCAGGCTGGGTTGGATACCATATTTCGGGTATGAAACACCGAAAAGAGTTTCCCAGCAGTACCTTACCAAGACCAAAAGAATAACGAATTATTCAGCCCGAAGTCAATCAAAGCACCAGCGAGCAACTCCAGGCGGTTTCCCGACGCTTCGAAATCACGGATCTGGAGGGTACTACGGCGAGGTGGAAACCATCGCCTGGTCACTTCAAGTATATCTGCCAAAGGTCCAAGCATCACTGCAGGCGCACCAGAGAGTGAAACCTCTCTCAATAGATACGACGTTACATACTTTGGTGGTCAAGCAAAAGGCACTCATTTTTCCACACATGGGGGTGACAAGCTAGCGCAGGATCATGGTTTGCCGAGTTGGGCAAAACATGCAAATATGCAAATCAATGGGCAAGCCGATACTTTGTTTTGATTGCGATGCGTAGGAAACGAAACGAATTTGAACAATCCCTCCAAACAACCAGGATTCGGATTGCTTGAAACTTGAACTCATTTCCTAACCAGGATTTGCAAATCCCGCGAGTGAAACTCTCAGCGGACACGGCAATTGTGCGTCTGCAACTCTTGTGCCAAGGTAGCCGGAGGATTACGCAAGTCGTAATCCTGCCAATACGACGGCGACACAAAGCAACTGTCGGGCAGAGCCTTCGGAACCAGAAGGCCAGAATGATCCAGAGCCTTTTGGAAACCAAGAGTTCGATCAGAAGGAGCCGGTGCCCCTGAGCAAGTGGCCAAAAGAACCATTAAACGACAAGGACTGCCTCACACAACACGACGAAGTTGCGGACCTGGCTGCAAACTACCAGGTTCTCCCTCAGGTGAGGGACCTCCAGGGCATCAACCTGCACCGCTGCCAGTAGGGAAGTGTCCCCACGGTCCTTCATCACACGACAAGCACGTTAGAATCCTGTTCACTGCTTCAAGCCAACAAGAAGAACATGTGACTAGAAACGGTACAACGAATTGAGGCGAGTCGCTCCGCACCTTTTTCGACTGGTGTTGCTCAGAGGTGCAGGCTTTGGGGTGCAGGGAGGTTAAGGCATGTTGCACTGCTCCTAGCTTGAACCCAAACATGAAACCTCAAAAGAACAAAGCTCGTCCGAGGCGGCCGCAGTTCTTTTTACCGGGATTGCTGAAAGTTGCACTGCTTCCAGGGCACTAGTGCGCCTGGAGCAGGAGGCACATTGACCCCCCCTTCAGTGTTTCAGGCAACCCCGGTAAAAGCGAACCCGCTGGGCCGAAGGCCTCATCACCCGCCCTTCAGAGTGGGGTTGTACCTGGCAGGGCAGATGCTAGCCCATGCACGCTGGGCTGTGAGCAGCTTGTTATGCAGTGACTGCACTTTTTTCTGGTCAGAGCGGCTTGAGTAAGCGGCTGGCTGACGTCGCCAGTTGTTCTGGCTGACAGGGCAACGGCGGATTTTTGGTCGTGAGGCCATGTCGGATGCAAGTTAGGCTGGTGCAGCGGTGACGGAGGCTGCTGCCAAATGTTCCGTGCAGGGCTGAAGCGTATGCGACTTTCAGGGCAATGGCTGAACCGGGCCAACCGACCTCTGCTGAGATCGTCAGCCCAATCATTGCACCTTCCTGGAACGTGCGTCGGCTGCAGCAGCACATTGTGAGCGTGAGCCCAGAAGGCTGTTAATTGCACAAAGAGTTGCAACGGCCAGGAGGTCGTGAACAGTTTGTTAAGGCTTGCTTCTGTGGCGGAATTGTCTGTGCCTGAAGGCATGCTAAACGAGTAGTGCCCACCACCAATGTGGCTGTGGGTTGCTTGCAGCAGTGCTAACTGTGCCAGAGTTTCGAAGCATGCGATGTACCGCTGTCCTGGCTTGACAAGGCAAGGCCACACGGCTCTTATGTCTTGCATGTTCCAGGTCTCGGCGAACCACACCACTTGGGATGATGTGGTTGCCCAGCCCCCGATCCCTACCATATCATCTTCGGCACACGCATCTGCGGCGGCCAGAGCTTGCAGCTGGTGTGGCCGCGCCAAAGGCTGAATAGGCGAGTGTCGAAAGCACGACGCCAGCCAAGTAAGGCACTGTTGGCTTGACTTGGAAAGGCTAGTGTATGGGTTGTTGGGGTCCGCGATGCGCACCCACGGGGCTTGCCAGGTGCCAGGCACTTGCGGGATGTCTTGGGGGCAATGCATGGCGCGGCCTGAAATTTCCAAGATTTTGGAGCCCACTGTGATCCACAAGCCCGGTAGGCTATGGCTAGTTTTGAGGTCCTTAGTCAAGGATGCTCTAAAGGCTGACCACATTTGAGGCGGTATCGAGTGCATCGAGCCTGGTGGGCTGTTGAGGTCCGCGTACAGCGGTGCTAGCCAGGACCTGAGGTGTAGGGCAATGCTGGTGGCCCAAATAAGCAGGCCTATGCACTGCTCGAGTGTTTTGCGGGGCACCCGTCGATTTCCCAAAAGGGATTTGATCAAGGCGTCCAGCTTGGCTAGTTTAGCGGACACGAGCTGAATGGTGTCGTGAGAGAAGTTGATCTCCCAACCGCACCAAACCAGGCTATCCTGGAATTGCGCCTTTTTCCACGAAATGGGCGCTGCAATGGCACAAAAGAAGAGCACCACCAAGGCAAACATGTCTGGCGCGCTATCCCGGAAGAGTGCACACAGCAGGTCGTCCACAAAGAGGAAGGCTTTGTGGGGCTTCCAGGCTAGCAACCCATGCACCTGACGAAGCAAGAATGCGCCGGTGCGCTGCCACCAGAAAGCCGGGAAACGGCCCCCAAAATGGCACACCCTGTAGCGGTAGAGCTTTCCTTGAAAGGCGAAGAGTAGAAGGCCATGCTCTTCAGGGCGGACCTGCACCTGTTTGTGCGCGGCTTTAAAGTCAACGCTGGCGCCTATGAAGGCGCCTGGAGTGTCTTCTGGCTGCGTGGACAGCGCCAAATCAGATGCCATTGGCAAGCTAAGGCGCTCTGGCAGATGGCATCTGGTATTGACTTGGCACACGGTGCTGTCCAAGACAAGGCGCGGCTCTTTGCCTTCAGCGAAAACGACATTTAGCTTGCCTACGGCAAGCCCAAGGGCCATTTTTCCCGAGCGTCGGCTATGCTAAGGCTGGTTTCAACAATCCAGTTGTTGGCAATTTCATTGCGCAGCAAGCCTTGCACGGTTTCTGGCTCGTCTTCGGCCATCTTCCAGTTGCCCTCACAAACTTCCAGATCCGGCGGCAGCGCGGAGTCTGGCTTCTTTGCTGGCCATTGAAGGCTTGGTGGCAAGGCTGATACGGCTCCTGTCGGCACTCCGTGTTGCAAAAATGGCAAGAGGGCCATGTCTGGGTCAGCCCAAGATTTGGCCAAGGCATGCAGCAGGTGGAGGCGGTATGGCTGTGCTGCCTCGGGGCTCATATCTGGAGGGCAGGGCAGTTTTAAAGCGGTGTATGCTAGAGTTGCCACTTCCAGGCTTTCGGACGGCGAGAGTGGGCAGTCCGAAGAACCGCTTTTGATGTGTGCCAGGATACGTGGCACCAGTTTGCGCTCATGCATCCAGTGCAGCCAGGGCCTGGCGACTGCCTGCAGCGGGTGTTCGGGTTTGGGGAGACACCAATCTGCGCATAAGTGCATTCCTGCTCCGTCGCAGGTGGGGAGCCTGCAAGGCGCCAAAGTGACGGGTCTAGCGGAGTTGGAGTGCAGTGGCAGCGCTTGTCGGAAGGAGCCTGTTTTACTCACCCTTCCTACGCCTATTTGGGCCAATTGCCAGGGAAGGGGGGTATTCTGCGGTCAGCGTGCTGAGGTATACCCCTTGTTCCTTCACGCCTGCAATGCTTTGATGCTTGTATGAGTGATTGCAGCGGGCTTGCAGGGCCCGTATTTTCGAACTGTTGCTGCCGAACGCCCATGACTTAGAGAAGGCTTTGTTGCGCATGCAGGCGTCTACCCACACCAGGGCACACTGGTGATCGCGTAGCATTTGGAAGTTAGCCTCTTCCAACCAGGACATGGCTGATGGTGGCTGCTCCCAAATGCCCGCCCCCTTTGGAGACCACTGCTCTGAACAGGGCTCTACCACGGTCGTGGATGGTTTTGCTATCCAGCAATTTTTTACGCTGCGCAGGCGAAAGGCCGGGGACCCCGTCCATGTGCTGCGGCGTTCTCAAGGCTTTGGGCCCGCCCGGGCGAAGTTTGAGTCTGGAGTATTCTTTGCAAGGCGGGGCAAGCATGATCGGGCCACGATTCCCGACCAGCACCTTTATATGTAGTGCGCCACTCTGCCTTGGGCTTTGGCGAAGGCGAGGCTCCTTTGGATTTCCCCTTGCCTTTCTTGGTGGGGCGTGAAGGCAAGCGGGCTGGCTTAAGCTCGCGCTTGGGCCCCCTTTGCCTTGGTGTTGCGGGGCGTGGTGGTGCTGGCACGGATGGTTTGGACATTTTTGGGCGCAATTGTAGAAGGCTGTGCACATCGTTCCTCATGTGCGTCAGTTCGTACAAGGCATCATCTAGGGACCATTGCTGCCCTAGAAGGTCGGATATGGCTGCCCAGAGCTTGCGATCGGCTGACAGAATCTTGGGTGTTCACCGTGCGAAGGCCCAGGCTGGGATCTGGCTGTGTGAGACACAGGTCGGCTATCTTCTTGTCGAAGGCCTTGAGGTTCGACAGGTGCGCTGCTTGGCACAGGGCCAGGGCATTGCGAAACACGGTCTGGATACGGGTGAGCCACCCCGCTGCCACTTCTGGTGCGTCGTCAAAGAAGGCCTGACTCAGGAGCTGTAATTCCGAGCGAACTGCTCGGGCCGACTTTGCTTCCATGCGTTCCTGGTATTGCCGTGATGAAAGGCGATACTGCCAGGGCACCCGCTTCAGGGGCTGCCGGGCTTCAGGCGTGCACTAGGCTCAGAAGGCGGATGGACGGCGTGGTGCCCGCGTCCAGCAGCTCACCTGGGTAGTTGGATTTGAAGGCTTCTATCAGGCTGGACACGCGTTCGGATGTGAGCTTGGGTGGCAAGTGCTTTGCCCAAGATGCGATTTGATTGGGCTGTGCGCATGGCGATCCAGAGCTGGCGGCCGGTTCGGGAGGCTCTGAGCGCAGGCTCAGCCGATGGCACTTGGCTAGGGCTTTCCTAAGGCGCGCTGCTGCCACACTAGATTCTGGATCCTCTATGTTGTTGGCTGTCCAGAAGTCCCTGGCAGAAACTATGAAAGGCTGCAAGTCTGCAATGTTGGGGAAGGCGAAGGCGAAGTCAGAAGGGCAGTCGAAACCTCTGGCCAAAACGAGGTCCTGCAGGCCTTCAGGGACCCTGGCTTCTGTCAGGACGTCCTGTAGCCTATCGCGGTCCATGTGCATCAGCAAGCAATGAATGCTTTGAGGGCGGTTTGAGCGGAAAAAGGATAGCTGCGAATGTGTACAGTCAGTGCAGATGGCAGGCACTGGACTGGCACTTGAGCACTGCTGAGTCGCCGACCTCTCAGAAGGCGTACCTAAGTATCGAAGCGTGTCAAATTTCGGCGGTGCTGTGTGTATCAAGGCAGGGCGTGAACGTTGATTTTAGCACAGCACGGCCATGCACGCCTTGCGTTTGCAGAGCTGCATGTCTGGATGAATCTGATGCACAGGGTACGAGCAATGCTTCAGGCGCAAGCCACAAGCTGTCTGTACTGAGTTGCCGTGAGTGCACTGCACGGCATGCACGGATCCGCAGGGCACAAGGCGGATGCCAATTGAGTCGACTGCAAGGGCTGGCTCCTGTGTGCAAGGCGAGAGATGAAGGGCGGCTGCGGAGTGCACATCAAGGACAGGCACTCCGCCGTGAGGATGCCGGTCGGCGAGGAGGCCCAGCTGCCTCCGCAGAGCAGCACAAGTTGCTGGTGACCGCCGACCTCGAGGTCAACCCCCACGAGGGCTTCCAGGAGAAGGTGGAGGCGGTGCAGAGCTGGGCGGCCTCGGCGTGCTTCGCCACGGACTGCGGCAGCGGCTACGAGCCGCCGGAGCACCTGAGGATGGGCATCTTCCACAGCGAGGAAGTCGAGGACCGGTCCGTCCTGGAGCGGTTTCTAGTTTCTGAGGAAGCTCCTGAGCCTGGCGCAGCACTACAACGAGGCCAGGCTGGCCGGCGCTGAGAGGGCCTGGAGCAAGTGCAGACCCAGGAGAACAGGGCGAGGCACCACGACCACTTCACAAGTGAGTTCGTCTGCTGCCTGTGCAAGCTCTGCAACTCGAGGGTTCGAGCGGCGGGAACCGTCCCAGTCTTCTTCCACAACGGAGGGGGCTACGACTTCCACCTGCTCATGAGGTGCGTCGCAAAGTTGTGGAGGAACAACTGGGAGCCAACGGAGGCCGAGATTGCCGAGACGGCGGCCTTTGAGAGCGAGGAGGAGTTCGAGGACCCCTACTACCGAGCTCTGGCGGAGCAGACCACGGAGATGGAGGACCCCTACGACAAGGCTATGCGGGAGCAGCGCAAGGCGCTCGTCGACTACTCCAACATCAGCAAGCTGAAGTTCAAGGTCCTAGTGAAGTCGGGCGAGCGCTGCCTGAGCTTCAGCCTGGGGCCGCTGCTCTTCCTGGACTCCACCAACTTCGTGCAGGGCTCCCTGGACGGCCTGATCGAGACCAGGAAGAAGAAGGCCAAGGCTCCCCTGGACGAGGTCTTCCCCATGCTTGCGCGCTGGCACCCTCAGCTGCAAGGCTTGGAGGGAGCTCGCAAGCAAGACGTGTGGGGCGCTCTGCTCAAGAAGCTCCCCGTGCCCTTCGCCCGCTTCCGGGGGCCCTCTGCTTGGCAGAAGCCCGCGGTCTGGCAGCGAGAGGACTACGACAGCAGCCTCAAGAACGAGCGGTGCTCCAAGGAGACCTACAAGAGTGTGCAGGAGACCGTCGAGCTCATGGTGCTTCCCGCTCGGCCGCATCCTTGCCACCGACACGGACAGCCTCGTCGAGCTGGTGTGCTGCGAGCTCGGCAAGAGCCCCCAGCAGGTGCTGGCGCGGGCCAACCTGGAGCTCGCGGACGCTAAGTTCGACCTCTTCGGCGACTGGCCCTGTGGGACCTGAAAGGCTGGTTCCACGGTTGGGTGCTGCCCCCCCCGAGCCATTGGTCGAGGGGGTCTCCAGCCCCTTCGGATGGCGGCGGTGAGCTCCGACTGCACCCACAGGGCTTCTATGGTATCGTCCCTGCTGTACAGCAATGCGGACGAGAGGCGATGGTGTCCCTGAAGCCTTCTGCTGTCTTCCGGAAGGCGTAGCTGCGCAGCTGCACTGAGTAATGCGCATTTAAGGCTGTGAAGGGTAAACGAAGATGCCTCGTGCTGGGTAACCAGCTGACCGCCTTCCGATTTCCATGGCAACTGTATGGCCCAACGAAGGCAAACCAGTGCCTGCAAATGGACATCGGGCGCGAAAGGCTGGGGCATACGTGAGACTCCAGGTTTGGAATGCAAATGAATCTCCCCATTCGGCGTGGGTGGCGTCTAGGGCTTGACTGAGCAGGGCCAGCCACTAGCCAGGATGTGCTAATATCTTCACCTCGGAAACCGAAAGGCAAGCATGCAAAGGGCTGTCCCTGGCAGGTAGTCTTGGTGGCCCAACACAGGCCCCGAAGTGCCTGCGCAGACAGCGAGAGAGCAGAGGGCTTGATTCTCTGAATGTCGCCAAATCTTAGGCTGCAATGGGCGCACAAAAGCAGGGCGCCTAGTAACAGGCCCACAGCGGGCGTGCAAGTGGGGGAAACTATGCGTTCCTCCCAAATGGCCAGTGGCAAGGGCAAGGCTTCCCGTCGTCGTGTGGTTTGGGGTTGTAGGCGAAGGATTTGATTAAAGGGCTACCCATCAAGTCTAGCAGGCTTGATATCTGCCCAATGCGTGCAAACCAAGACAGTGCCTTGCTCATCATGATGGCACTGCATTTAAGTGCTGTGCGGTCCTCTGCTTGGGACACATGGCAGCCTGCGCTGAAATCTGAAAGGTGGGCCAGGGTAAGGCTCAGCAAATCACCCGCGCACTGATGTACAAAGGTGAGAAAAAGGCGGATGGCACGGAGGTACTGCGACAGCGTGCCCCCCGAAAATTTCCGCAGCGATGCTTCAACAAGAATCTGCGGGTGCTGCGAGGCTTCCAGGGCTTGCGCCAGCTTGCTGCTAGCGACGCAGGATTTGAGTATCAAAACCCATTCGGCCGTACACTTGTCCTTCAGTGTGGCTTGCAGCTGAGCAGTAGAAGAGGGCTCAGCCGGGCGGACAGGGCCATACGGCCTGGGCATTGTAGGCCTGGTGCCGAACACGCGGCGTGAGGGCATCACTGTGATTGGCGGGCTGAGCAGGGATCGAATCTGCGTTCGTCTCGAGGGCCTGACCACTGGTGTGGGCACAAGGCAGGGCAGTCTGAATCCATTTCATCTGAAAGGCCATCGGGGGAGAATGAAAATGCTCTCCCCCAGAACTGTTTGTTGCGATAAGGCATCGAGCCTAAATGCAGCGCCGGTCAAGATCGTGGCATACGCACAAGCGATGCATCTGAGGTGTTGACCAGAAGGCTCGTGGTGTACCTGCGCCGCCGTAGAGTTATTGTCAGTCCGCAATGTTAGGGCGGAGTACAACAAGGCTAGGCCGTTTTCCTGCATCTGCTGCATATGGAGCGGTCGAAAGGGGGCCAACGCACTGTGCAGGCGGCTCGAGTGAGGCGATGGGTTGCAAACAAGGCTAATGCGTACTAAGGACAGTGAGTATTAAACAGAAACATGAAAAGAGCGCACTGCGCTGCCCTCCTAAAGCTGAGTTGTGCGGTCATGCACAGGGCAAGGCATCAATACATGGCCACATTGGGCTGCATGGATTCATAGCACCGGCTGCAATAGTGCGAAGTATGCGTGTCCTCACACAAAGGCAGCCTGTGACGCACAAGGCAATGCGCAGCACATCCAGGTACCATGCTTTGGCGACCCCCCCTACTCGCGCTGCCTTCATAGTGCAGGGCAGTCGCATGGCAGGAATTTGCGCACACTGCTCCAGTTGGGCGATGGCGCGTGTGTTCTCCTGCGGCTGGGAGGGCTTTGGCCAGGGCTGCGCGGGCTTGCGATAAAACTGCCGCTCATTGCGTTTCCAGCAGGAGTCAATGCTGAAGGCGTGATGGTCTTCGTCAATGCGCGTAGCACACGTGGGGGGGCAACCGAAAGGCAAGTCATAGAAGTTCATCCACCAGCTGCCGTCCCACGCATACAGAGGCGTGTCCGGTGCAAGGCCCAAGCGCTGCAGCTCAGGCTTGGGTTCGTGGAACCCGGAGGAAGGCTGAGGGGGCCAGTCGCAAGGCGGGCTCAGGGCTGCCTTGGGCGGGGGCCCGGGCGGAGGCCTCGAAGGCAAAGGCCTTGGCTTGGGCGCCGCCTTGGGAATCACCTCTGGCTTAGCCGGCAGGGCATCGTCTGGCAAGTCTGGAGCGTTGGGCCACTGCGGACTTGACGGCGAAGGGCGAGGCTTTGGAGCCTCGGTTGAGGCAGTCGGCAATACGTCTTGAGAAGGCACTGGTGCAGGTGCAGAGTCTGCCAGCGGCAACTCAGGTGCGAGCTGGTCGGCCCTGGCAGGGTCGAAGAGCGGCACCAAGGGCGGCTCTTCAGTGTGGAAGGTCTTGAGTAGACGCCCCTTCGGGCGGCAGTGTTGAGGACTCATCCGTGGGAAGGGCGGCTTCTGGCAAAGGCGACGAGGATCGCGAGGCCGTCCGTGCCCGCAAGGCTGCAAGCATGGCGGTCAGGGCTGCCTGGTTCTCTTCCGTCAGGTCTGGCACTGAGGAGGGCACCTAGTCCGACATGCTCAAGGCAAGTGAATGGGGCCGAGCAGGAGTGGCGCGTTGCACACTGCTGAAATGGCTGCAGGGCACAAAGCAGAGGAACGGATGTGCACACGAAAAGTCTGCTTGGGGCACGTGATGACAAGGCTGCTGGAGAGACGGCGCGAGCCTGTCATGCTGCCCAATGCACAAAGACCCGAAAATGGCATGGTTGTAGCACGGCTGTCAAATGAGGCCACGGCAGAAAGTGCCTGAGTCCGCCGAGCGACAGTGCTTGTCAGAGCGGGCGTCAAGCAGAGCGCGAGCCACACACTTTTAGATCTGTGAGCATGATGTGAGGCCCACTGGCTCGTGAGAGTGCATCTCCGAAGCTGGCAATGCGGGCATTGCAGGCTGCACACGCACTAGGATGAATTCAAGGTCTTCAAGGCAAGACAAAACCGCGTTCAGAAGGCGGGTTGTCTTAGGGCCAACACATGCGTGCAAGAGTGAAACTAAGGCTGACTCGGAGTGCTTGCGCCAGCGGCGCTGCACTGCAAAGCGCCTGAAATTAGGGTCACAGGCGGCTGTCAGGAGACCCCTGGCTGAAAGACTTGTTGTTTGGCACAAGAAACATGCTGTAGGTTTGTGCCAGTCAAACGCGGAGGCAAACAAAGCCAGGCTGTCCACGGTGAAAGTCTGGCCCTGATTGGCATACGCAATGGCAAAGGCACACAGTGTCAAAAGGCGGGCAATATGCACGGAGCCCTCGTGAAGGCCAATTCGAGGATGATGAAGTCCAGGTAACGACGAAGGTGGTTCAGCAGGGCCAGCTTGCTTTGCCTGGCAAAGAATGAGTCTGCCCAGCAGGCAAGCAGGCTAATCCATTGCTCCACCAATTCAGTGCATGGCTGAATCTCGTGGGGTGAAAAAGCGCCATTACGGCGTGTTGGGCGAAATGGCTATGGTGTCTAGGCACATTGAGGTGAGCACTGAGGGCTGGGAACTGCTAGGTTCCTGGCCGGTTGCGCTGACCTGGCGGCAAAGACTCACCGTGTTGGCCCAGATGTGAGCCAACATGTGCAGGTGCAGTGTGTAGTAGGCACACTGTATTTTTTCGGCAAGAGTAGTGCCCCATCATGTGAGGGCGTGGTATGCAAAGGCCGCCCAGTGCTGCACAGAATCCACAATGCATGACAATGCACGAGTGCCCTCGATCAGGGTGAGGGCAACAAGGCAAACGGCGATGATATGGCAGAAGAGCTTAATGCGCAGAAGGACTGTGTAGAACTCGTCTAGCATGACCTCAAGGTCTAAGTAGCTTCTGGCTAATGTGGTGTGGATGGCGTCTAAGGTGTCGCCGTCACACTCCGTGGCACAAAAGGCAAGGCGTTGGATCGGAGAGTGAACGAGCGCTATGCAATAAATGCAAATCAACATTCGGCTGATATCCAAGCGCGAATGCAAACAAAGTACACAATTTCTAGGCCTGGAGAGCAGGGCTTGTGAAGGTCCCGGAGGAACCTCAGTTGCCAAGGGCTCGTGGCGCAAGGCAACAACCCCGGAGGGATGCAATTCCAGAGCGGACTCAAGATTGCATGGCTTGATGCATGACCGGGGTCATGACGGATAAACCTGATCGCAGGGCTTGGTGTCCCTTGGGAGCCTCAATTGCCCAGGGCTCACGGCGCAAGGCAGCGAGGAGCCTCAGTTGCCAAGGGCTCGCGGCGCAAGGCAACAACCCCGGAGGGATGCCATTCAAGAGCGGACTCAGGAATGCATGACTGCGGTCATGAATGAAGGCATTACGCCTTGTGGAGGTCCCGGAGGAGCCTCAATTGCCAAGGGCTCGCGGCGCAAGGCAGCAACTTCGGAGGGCGATTCAAGAGCGGACTCAAGAATGCATGACTGAGGTCATGACTGAAGGCATTGCGCCTTGTGGAGGTCCCGGAGGAGCCTCAATTGCCAAGGGCTCGCGCAAGGCAGCAACCCCGGAGGGCTGCGATTCAAGAGCGGACTCAAGAATGCATGACTGAGGTCATGACTGAAGGCATTGCGCCTGTGTGGAGGTCCCGGAGGAGCCTCAGTTGCCAAGGGCTCGCGGCGCAAGGCAACAACCCCAAAAGAAAGGCAATTCAAGAGCGGACTCAAGAATGCATGGCTGGGGTCCTGACTGAAGTCAGTGCGCCCGTGTGGAGGTCCCGGAGGAGCCTCAGCTCGCGGCGCAAGGCAACAACCCCGGAGGGATGCAATTCCAGAGCGGACTCAAGATTGCATGGCTTGGGTCCTGACTGCAGTCAGTGCGTCTTGGGAATGTCCCGCAGGAGCTGCGCAATGCCTAAACACTGGAGTCATGGCAGCAGTCATGGCGGCCTGAAATGCAACAACTAAGACCGTAGCGGAGGGACAGGCGTGCACTGCAGCTCATGTTTGCAGAGGCTCATGAATGCTGCAGGCGAGCTAGCCAGTCGAGTGCAAGGAGGCAAAGTGCCATGTAGTGGGCTCAAGATCCAGCCGCGATGTCGCGTCACTTTTTTCATTAGCCTATGGTGAGGAGGGCAAGGCTGTCACAAATGGCAGAGCGTCGCCAGTGCATGTGCATCACCACAGGCTGCGACAGTTGTCACATGGTTGGAATGTAAGGGCTGAGACATCGCGCTGTGCCAAGTGGTGGCACTGCCGATGATGAAACACCTTGCGCTTTGGCAGGATGTACACGGTTTCGGGGCGGCATGACGGCTGAAAATCAAAGGACCCAAGGAGGGCCTTGCGGTGGCTGGCGTACACGGTTTCGGGGCGGCATGACGGCTGAAAATCAAAGGACCCAAGGAGGGCCTTGCGGTACTGGCGTAGAAGGCACCAGATGGCAAAGCAGGTTAAGCCGGACACAAGGGCTGTGTAAATGGCGAGGCACACTCCGAAACACAGCAAGGCGTCCATGGCGGCGTTTCCAGTTTCAAGAAATGAAACCGCAGGTTTGGGTCAAGGCTTGAGCCAAAACGGCCAACGCATAGTTCGATTCACCACATGCCCTAAACACAAGGGAAAAGAAACCCGAAGCGTTGACAACGCATGTCCAACCCTGCACCCCACGCAGAGCAGCAACCAATTGTCTAACGCCCCTTCTTTAGAGCGGCTGCAGCGCCAGTCTGTGCTGGGCGCGCCGCGGGGCATCTGTAGGATGCAAAATCAAAGCGGACTTGCGACTCTTTCGAAAGCCTTTACAAATTAACCAGAATTGCAGCGCGGGGCTGGGGGTGGTTAAGAGTGTTGCGAATGTTCATGACCGAAGCCTGGGGTTTACGGAAGGTGCAAAGCGGTAGCGCGGCGGTCTTTTCTTGCTATGGCGTAGAGCCTCCATGTTGCAGTCACCATATTCACAGGTGCTCACATGTGTGCAGGGCATGATTGGAATTCACTGGTGGTCTAACATGCTGCCTTCTTGCTCTGCACACACGCTACATTTGGGGTATGATTTACCACACTCGTATGATACACCTTGCCTGTTGCATGCACTTTGACAATGCCATCTTTCTCAGGTCTTCTGTGCTTCTTCCTCTGCCTAGTAGGCTTTCTAGCCCACAAATCGCTCTCACTGTCCTCATCTTCAGCGTGCATCACAGTCTTCTTTTTCCGGCTCGTCTCATTCACAATCACCCGGATGAAGAAGCGCCCATGTCCAACTGACTAGGCCCAAGGTTTCAATTACTGCCAAAATGGCAATGACAACCATCCACCATTCACTCACGCCGTCCTCACCTTTCTTCTCATTGGGCTCTCCATTTGCCCTGACCATCATCATGCGATACTCGCCTTTCAGGTCGTTCAGGATCTTCTTGCTACCTTTCTGATTCAGCATGCTCTTCTCAATCTCTTTGAACTGCTCCTCACCAATGCGCTCTCCACTGCCGTCCACCATGTTCATCATGAACATGAGACCTTGACTGCAGGCCTTGGTGAGGATCTTCGTACCTATGTCCGCACAGTTGATCACTCTCATCATCTTCTCCTGCAACCACAGAAGTGACGCGTCAATGTGACGCACCCTGCCAACGCCGATGCGCCCGACCATTCCTCTCGCTGCTGAGCTGTCTGTCCTGCAAACGACGTCACCACATTCTCAGATGTGTCTCAGGAACATGCCTTCGCTGCTCCCACTGACCATCGCCACGCACTCGCTCACCAGAACTGAGGGCAATTGAACGCTGCCCTCTGGCCTTGGCTTCAATGAGGTTCCCATCTGGTAGCTGGTTGTGGATTTCCTTGTCTCTTGACTGCCAGCGTAGTCAGCGTCAGTCACAATCTCCAACATGTGGTTTGGCTTCTCCTCCACATGCTAAATGCTTGTCATGTGAAGCACTGACTTGCAAAGATCTTGTTGATGCTGAACAAGTAGCTAGCCAGGTGACATGCGTCATACCATGACATGGCTGGACGTGGAGCATCTTGCCAACAACTGATCTGAAGGTTGTGATCTTTCGCTTCAAGTACTCGGAGGTCTCTCACCAACCTTGAAGGGGCCACTGAACTCCACTTTCCAGCCCTTGCTCTCCAGGAAGGCAATGAAACCATCTACCAGCACTCTCCGGCCAACCATCAACAAGTCAACTTGTCCATCTTCATCAGCGTGGGCTGCATGATACCTTCAACCAAGCCAAACTCCGTCGCTGTGTTTCTGAACAGAACATACCATCTGTTTGCAGCTGTTCTTTGGCCCGGCAAACATGTCATGAGCTTGCAGCTTTTGCCACCACAAATTATGGCAACTTTCTCGCCCTCTGGCTGCGGCACCATCAAGAACGGATCCTTCACATCTGCTGCTGCCTCAAACTCACCGTTGCTCATGCATGCTATGCGCAGCAACATCGGGATTGCTGACAAGCTTGTGGGGGCAAACGCACTGTCTGCCTCAACACTCCACTTGAGTTGCCTCGCCACAAGTCTGGCTCTTCAAAACCTCTCTTTTTCTTGCCTCTTCTTCCACGTTGTCACCATTCTTGTAGTGATCTCGCTGTAATCATTCTCCTCTTCTGTTGCCAGCTCCTTGATCACCGGGATCCTCTTCAGCCTCTCAACCTCCTCAAACTCAGCCTGTCTGTCTAGCTCCTCAAGCTCCTCAACACTGATGTTGGGGGGCTTTTCTTCTCCTCCATCTTCATCATCTCGCTCTTTCATCCACTCTTGCATGGGCTCGTCGAGATACTCGTCCAGAGCCAGCTCTTCACAACAACGCCTGCTCTTTTGCTGGGGCTGCTTTCATGCCTCAGCTGATCGCCTCCTGGTAGATGAAGTCGATGTCTGCTCCTCACTGATCTTGACAGCTTTGCTTCGCCTTGCAGCTTCCTCTGCTGCCCGGTCCTCCGGCAATCACTGCAGTAGGAGGTGGAAGCATTTGCCTCAACACTCTCGGGGCTGTTGAGACTGGGCTGGATGCCGTTGCTGCCTTGCTTTCTTCTCTCCTCTCTTCAACCTTTTTTCTCGCCTCCTCAGCTCCTTCTGCATCCTCACGCTTTCGCTCGCTCAGTCTTGGGGGTCACCCAGGCCTGGCGCGGTTGCACCGCCTGCCAAACCAGGAGTGGCTAATCCCAGCGCCAAGCCTCTCCTCATGCTGTTGCAGCTGCTGCGTTTCCTCCTCTGTGGCGTGTTCAACTTCACCTGGAACGCCCTTAGCAACTGTTTTGGAAGTGTGCCACTGTAACACCACGGAAGGCCCTAGCCAAGCACCGGCAGTCTCCTCACTGATCTGGACTCCATGTTCTTGTACATGACCGACTCACCGAACAGGCAAAGTTTGCCCTTGTACGTCACGCTGAATGACCATGGGTCGCATATGAACATATCATTGGTGGCTGCCTTTGACAGAAAAATTCCTTCTTGCCACTTTGCACGTCCTTTCGGCCCTGCTTCATCTGCAACATACAGCAAAATCGGCTCTCCCCACTCATAGCGATGACCCATGATGACCTCATAAGTGGTCTGATTTCCACGCACAGTAAAGCGATTCTCAAGCCATGAAGCATGCACAAATGCCCATGAAGCCAACGCATGGTCTGCATATAGTTTCAATCGAAGTCGGTGGATTGCACCTTCAACCAATGAGTTATGAGCATGTTCCTTGATGTACGGGTTCTTGATCAAGGTTTTGAAACCAAGCTTGCTGCGAATGTTCTGAACTGTTTGCTGAAATTTCAACATGGTTGGTTCTTGGTCGTTGCGAGTAATCATGGGGTTCATGCCAAAATGCACTTCACCGTGTGAGGAAAAATTCATGAGACCTCTTTGGCCATGTACATGATGTTTGCTTTGGCATCAATTGGTACTGTCAATCGTGACCAGGGCAATGAGCTTGTGTTCATCTGAATCTCCAAAACCAGTGTAACACAAATCTGCTGAAACCGTTGGCGTCTCGGCGAAGTTTGTGTTCAACATCCTGTTCATGACGTGGAGCCCGACCTTTTGCTTTCACACATGCTGAGCACCACGGCTGATACGGCAAACCCTTGCTCAACAAGATGTTCAACAAGGTGAGATCCCTGTTGTTGTTGAAGATGCAGCAATTCCTGATGAGCTTGTTGATGAGTGGAAGTTTGATGAAGTGGCTCGCACTTGGACTATGCAACATCATCGGCCCAGATCTCAGCTCTTTGTGCCTTCCAGTCATGACGGTCTTTTCAATGCAGAAGGTTTACTTTCAAAGCTCATGAATGAAACAAGAAGATGGTCAGATGGTTGTGCGCATTGATGACTGGCGTGATGATAAGCAGGCAACTTTGGATACAGGTGCGAATTGGACGGGAAAATCGATTTTCACGTTGAGACCTGAGCAAGCTCTTGCGCCAGTTGCAGTTGCAGACGCAGATGGTGAGAAACACTTGACAATTGAGGGCATTGCGGTTACAGAGCAAAGCCCAATCAACACTTTGAGAGCAGCCTGCGCAAGGTGTGGAGTTTCTCAGAGTGGTGGCAAGAAGAAACTGTTCACGCGTTTGGAGAGCTATTTCGACAAGCAGCAACTTTTGGCTTCAAAGACCGCAGCAGACCAGGTTTTGCAAGAAGGTTCCAGAAAGCCAGAGATGGTTGCAGTGCATCCTCCTCCAAGCGCAGATGAAATTGCAAAACATCAGTTGACGCATTATGGTCTCCAGCATGTCGTGGGGACTGAATGCACTTGGTCCTCGAGCTTCTTGCAAAATTCATACACCTGCCAAGCACCATCCTAATTGGTCAGCGTGGTTCTGAAAGGAAACGCCTTGACAGTGAGTTGCAATGTGGAGTCAACACAATGCATAATGCGCAGGCCTGCCAGAAGACAAATCAAATTGCCAGCCCAACGCAAGGTTGGCCGGCTTGAGATTCTCTGACAACTTCACATGGCTTACCTGTCTCACGCGACCCTTGACCACCAAAGAGCGACCTTTCATATAAACCGGGATTCGAACTGCAGAGGGGTGGTGTAGCATGGGTCTGCCTTCGTCTTTGTGAATGGTCCAGTCACCATTGAGCATCTTGCCAGAACTGATCAAAGGATTGGAAACTCTTGCAACTCAAACTCAACATTGCGAATGCTAAGAACTGAAATGGACCCACCTTGAGCGTCACAAAGTCCACCAAATCCAACTTCCTTGGTCGGCGTACCAGCACCTGCGTAACACTGTGGAAGCAAAGATGCATCTGAACCACTGTCAACCACAATGTCAACAAGCTCATCTCTGTCATGCTCTGCAATTGCACGCACCACCTGAACATTTGCATGTGCACCGGAAACTGAATGCGCATACCAGTGAAAATCATCTGCAAACTCTTCTGATTCATCATCGGAAACACCGACTGAAATATCATAGTATTCAGTTGCATGATGAGCGAATGAAACCGCCTGCACCCACTCGTCATCAAAATTGTATTCAAAACCATATTCATCAATTGCAGTAAGATCAAAGATCAAAGGTCCTTGGCCAACACCCTCAATTCGGCGAACCTGAGATTTCTGACTGGCTGCATCTGAGGCTTCTGACTTGTTCGATGACGTGGTCGGGGCTTCATCAATGTCGGACCTGACCCTTCTGCCAACAGTCTTTCTGCAAATGACCAACCCCCTTTAGGGCCCTTACGTTCCCACTTCAGAATGGTTTCCCGCAAATCGCTATAATCTGCGTCCTCATCCACATTGGTTGTGAGAACTCTTGAGCTGACCGCTCACACACTTCATCAAAATTGCACATTTGAGGTCGTCTGCAACTGTTGAGCCAACCCGCTTCGCCTCTTCAAAAGCATCTTCCAACTGCGATTGCAAGGAATGCTGCATATTGAAGCTGGGCCATGAAGTGATTGCACTCAATGCAAACTGGCATGAAGCTGTCTCCACGCCTCATATCCATTGTTGTCTGGAATGGATCTCACCAAAGCCAGCAAAGCAGCTCTGAGTTGGGTGGCCTCAACCAAGGAAGACATGGGGTACTCCCTGTCTAAGTGCGTGTGGATGGTCTTCAACTCATCCCTGTAATTCTCATCAACGCATGTGAGATAGTTGAATTTCGGTCAACGCTCAGCCACCTCATCCGGAGCGATGCACGGGGGGCGCACACGCCCTGGTCGACTTCCATGGCCACCGGCAACAACTCCTCACCCAGGCAATGGTCGTCTGAGAGACTTGGGGTGCTCTCAGGAAAATCATGCTAGGGTTCCCCAAAAACACGACTCAAAGTACTACAAGTTTCCAGCGCTTTATGCAAAGTTTCCAGTTTGGCCCAAAGTAGCCGTAATCAGTCGAGGGTCCTGGGCCTTGGAGGCGCCAGGAAGTCGTCCAGCTGCCTGACAGCTGCCGGCCTGCCCCGCCTCGTCAGTCGGCCCGCCGCGTTGCCGCGGCCCTGGGGCGCCGGCAGCGCCAGCTTCAGCAGGGTCTCCCGGCCCTCGGTGCTCCGGACGGTCATGGAGTCCACGGCCCGCAGCTGCTGCACGTCGCCGTACTGAGGGTTGAAGCTCCTCGCCGCGTTCGTCGGTGCTCGGAAAGCGCCCGCGTCCTCCACTGCCTTGATGCGGCGGTTCGTCAAGTCCTTGTTGTGCTGGAACCTGTCGGCGTTGTCTTGGAGGACCCTGAACTCTGTGGCCGGCTGCTTCTCCACGCCGGCACCTGCAGGGCTTGCAATGCAGCGGGCAAGGAAGGGGCAGCATTACGCACCAGGTCTAGCAGTTCCTCGACAGTGGTTGAGGGTCGCTGGGAGGGTACACCAGCAAGCACGGAAGAGGCAAGACCCCACGTGGCAGAGACAATAGGCTCACAAGGCAACAGCTCGTCAGGTGCAGGGAAGTGGTCGGTGTGGAGGCCTGGAAGGCCACCCCCTAACGGCACGCGGAACCCAAAATCCGGCCCCGTCATCAGATGCCTGCGAAGGAGCCACAGCGGCAGCCGGTCAGCAAAAGCTGCCCCCAGACCCAGGCCACAAAGAAAAGCAACCAAGGACCAAGGTCAGGCGAGTCACGATGGAAGTGGTATGCTCAAGCATTGCCACATCACAAACAGTGGTGCCCCAGCCAGGAAGCCCGAAGACACGGGTGGGGGCCGAGGGCCTGCAACACTAGATCGGCATGGCCGAGGTGCCCTACATCGGTATCGACATGCGCAAGCGACTGGCTCTGCGGGCTGGGCGTAAAGCACGAGGCAATGGCAGCCGAAGCCAGCAGACCACCAAGACAGGCCAAGTCATGCGGGGAGTCAGGAACACTACCTGCAAAGGGCGTGAGAACACTGGCAGCGTATGCCCGATGGTCCTGCGGGGTGTCCGGGTCCACGGCCTTGGGCTTAGCAAGCAATCGCGCCTGCCCTCACATTGACGGTGCCTGGCCATTGGTAGGTCCACCACCCATGGGGCATTATCATCCGGGGATCCGACACCAACAATAGCCTCAGGCCAGAAATGAACAGGAGCATACCAGGATGCGTTTCCAAGGATGCAGGAGACCCTAGCGCGCACACTACCTGCCAGTGGGGGAACAGCCCTGGCATGACGCGCTCAGTCACGACCAATATGTGAGAGTTTGGCAGGAAACACCGGGCGCACTCAAGCCGATCGGCAGGACCTGCGCCAGATCAGGCGCCCCCCGCTGGTAAATGGCGCATAGTGGCACGAACACGAGGGGGCGATCCACTGGAGCACACATGGCCGGCGGCAATCCATCTGGATATCACAGCAGGGTGGTCAAAAGCACGACCGACAACAAAGGTGGCTTCGGTCTCGGGCGCCACCTGAGCCGGAAGTGCTGCTCGCCCTCGAAAAGGGCAGGATTAGGAAGAGCATCACAAGGCACGTGAGATTCGGCTTGCTGCATGGCGCTCAATAGCTGCACTCCTAACCTGAGTAGGGGAATACGCACATGTGCACAGGGTCAGGGAGGCCAAAGTAAGGTCAATACCATGCACTGTGTCAGATGCAGCTGGCACAGGTGGCGCAGGGGGGCGCCGCTGCTGCAATTGGGAAGCAGGATCGGACGGCACAGGTGGTGCAGGGGGGCGCCGCTGCTGCAACTGCGGTGCGGACACAGTGTAACACCACCAGCCTGAACTGCAGACACGTGGGAAACAGCCGGACGGGGCCAATACCGGGGCTCCCCCGGCATGTGCTGGGCATCAATGCTCATGTCTAAGAGCTCATCAGAACCAAGCATGGGCGCGGGCTTCACATCTGCTGAGATCGAAGGGCCAGCCTGCACGAGCTGCATCCGAGCCCGGTGCCTCTAACGCACTAGCAAGCGACGCCCGGTTGGCTCCGTGACGGCCAGTGGTTCCAAGAGATCCACCGGAAAGCTAGGGCGCTTGCGAAGCTGGTCCTGCCAGAGCTGACGGAGTGCAGTAGCCCGCATGTATGCATCTATGAAATTGGCTCCGAGGGAGCCTTGATTATAGAGGCATATCACTCGCTCAGGCTCATAGTAGAAGACCATGTTAGATTGCAGAGGTTCCAACTCTTGAAAGCCCTGCTGATGTGGCCTTGGGTGCCCAAGAGTCCACCCCAGATGCTGATCAATCCTGAGGGCCCTACCAGAGTAAAACTTTACATAGGGGTGATGCGCGTAGAAAACGGTCCAGCCCCCACAGGGCAAGTGCCACTGCTTCAGCGAGTGCACAATGCAGTCAGTGGGCCACTCATCCATAGGAGCTGGGGCAAGTCATATGCCTTTTCCACGACATAATAGCCCCTATTAAGAGCTTCACTGATGGTAAGGGCTGCGTGTTGCGTCGGAGAGAGAACGGGACCGGTAGCCATGGCGTGTTCACAGGCAAGGCACAGCGGGGCCGACACTAGAATGCCTGTGCGCAGCGGACAGCCCAGGCACAGCGGGGCCGACACTGGAACTGTCCGTGCGAGAAAGAAAAAAGGGCACCAATCTTCCCTCCCTTGAGCCAAAATGGCTACGGGAATATCCCGAAACATTGCATGATTTCCACTCCGACTACCCACTAGCTCCTGAAATAATGAATGTAAATGTGAATGCTTTCCGACTACAAAAGCAAGTCTATAAAATACATTATGATGGTAAAAGTCCCAAGGACAAAACAAGTAAGTTAATATTAAATCTAAAGGATAAAGAAAAATATGTGGTTCATATCAAGACTTTACAGTATTATTTGAAAATGGGAATGAAAATGGGTAAAGTCCATAGGATAATAAAATTTCAACAGAGGACATGGTTAAAACCGTGGATTGACTTCAACACTGGTAAAAGGAAAGAAGCCAAAAGCGATTTTGAGAAAGATGTAGCACAACTAGTCAGCTTCGGTGAGTCAGCTTCGGGCGCGGTGAAGACAGAGCACTCTCCTTTGCAGAGCACGCTCCTCTGCAGAGCACGCTCCTTTGCAGAGCACGCTCCTTTGCAGAGCATTCTTTGCTGCAGAGCACGCTTCTTGTAGAGCATGCTCCTTTGCAGAGCACGCTCTCTCTCTTTAGAGGGCGTTTCCCAAATGGATTCTATTCTACCTGAGAGGCTCCTAGCACTCGTCCGTCCAGCATTTGACCTCGTCCTGCGAAGGATTCGAAGTCTAAAACGCTGCGTGCAGGCGTATGGCTGCAAAATAGTGACCCCTAGATATGCTTGCAATTTGGCTCCAGGTTGCATTTCAAGCGAGCCAACCTTTGCAGGGCTAAGAAAAACAAAAAAAAAGAAAACAAGGGGTCCCAAAAAAAGGGGTCCCGAAAAAAAAAAGAAAAGGGGTTTCCTTTGGCAAAGCTTGACATCGCTTGAAATGCAACCTGGAGCCAAATTGCAGCGCATATCTAGGGGTCTCTATTTTGCAGCCACACGCCTGCACGCAGCGTTTTAGACTTCGAATCCTTCGCAGGACGAGGTCAAATGCTGGACGGACGAGTGCTAGAAGCCTCTCAGGTAGAATAGCCATTTGGGAAACCCCTCTAAAGAGAGAGCTTCAACACAAGTGCCACTTGTGTTCACATTCCTGCCGCGCCAAGGGTTGTCCGCAGTGGGGGATTCTACCTCCCACTGCGGACAACGCGGACAACCCTGGCTGCGGAGGAGGGCGAGGTTGCCGAAGGCGTTGCCGTTGCCGCCGAGGGCGTGGGCGGAGCCTTTGGGTACCTGGGGGGCCTGGCAGAAGGGGCCGCTGCCCTGGCGCCCACCGCGGGCGAGGTTGCTGGAACGCTGGCTGGCGCGGCGGGAGTTGGCGCGGCGGCAACGGCGGGGCTGGCCGTGGGCATTGCGGGCGGCGCAGCCTACGGCCTCGCGCGCGGCACGGGCTGGGTGCTGGAGAACACGCTCTTCCGGCCCCAGCAGGGCAGCGAGGACGCGGCCGTGCAGGACGTCCGGTCCGCCAACAACATGAATGACGCCACTCAGCCTCAGCACTTCACGCTGCGCACCGGCAGCAGCACGTCCGGCAGCCCCGCAAGCAGCCGCGCCTCCTCGCAGTCCGGCTTCCGCGTGCAGGCGCAGTCCAACACGCCGCGCCCCTTCTCCTGGGGCCTGAACCCCGTGGCCCTGCCCCAGTCCCAGAGCTCGCGGGCGGCTCCAGTTCCGGGCATCACCCCAGCCTGTCTCCGCCCACTTTGACCAGCTGGCGAGAGACATTGAGGCTGCTTAAAAAAAATAAAAACCCTCCTGGGGGAGAGTTTTTTTGCACTTTTGCGACAAAATGCTATTCTTCTCGTCCGTATATAGATATACGGACTACAAGAATAGCTTTTGCATTTTTGCGCTACAAAATGCTATTAGTCCAGGCCGTACATCCATGGCAGTCACGACGGAACCTGCCTCCGCCCAGCTTTGACCAGCTGGCGCGAGACATTGAGGCTGCTTAAAAAAAAATAAAAACCCTTCTGGGGGAGAGTTTTTTTGCACTGTTTTGGGCTACAAAATGCTATTCTTCTAGGCCGTATATCAATATACGCCCTGTAAGAATAGCTCGTTTTGCACGGTTTTGCGCTGCAAAATGCTATTAGTCTAGCCGGTACATACATAAACAACCCTGGAGGAATAGCGTATTTGCAGCCCAAAACCCATGCAAAAAAAACAAACTATTTATTCAGTGCCTACCCTACGTAAAAGTAGGCACATGGAGACAATAGTTATTTTTTTGCATGGTTTGGGCTTGCAAAAAACTATTCCTCAGTGCCTACCTAAATGTAGGCACTAGAGGAATAGTTTTCCTTCGCCGTACGAGTCAAAATGCGTGTATATAAACAAGCATGGAGGTAGTCACCGCCGGAGCCCAGGATGAGCTGATGCAGAGCCTGGACTACAAGCTGAAAACAAGCAACACCATCTACGTGACGGCGCGGCATGACGTGCAGTACTTCCCCAGCTCGCTGAGCTCCTTCTCCCCCACAACCTCTAGGGTCTGCCGCATCCCGCTGACCAGCGGCACGTCCTTCATCGACCCCGAGTCCAACAAGATCGCCTTCCGCGTCAGGAACACGGACGGCACCAACCCGCTGGCCCCGGCCACGCCCAACCCCGCCTGCTTCGTCCAGCGCGTCCAGGTCTTCGCCAACGGCCAGCGCTGCGACGACATCACCTACTACGGGCGCACCGTGGCCGTGCACGACCTGCTGAAGGGCAGAGAGTACAACCGCAACAAGGCCATGGAGGGTTTCGACGAAGTGAACGACCCGCGCATCGCCCGCGCGGTGCACCAGGGCGGCTACTCGGACGTGCTGCTGCGCCCCACCATGGTGGGCATCCTGCGCTGCGGGAAGATGCTGCCGCCGCAGCTGAACCTGGTGATAGAAATTGAGTTTGCGGACGCCACCACTGCGCTGTGGTCCGAGAACGCCGGGGCGCACCCGGCGGGGGCCACGCGGAGCACCGACTTCGAGATCCAGAACGTCCGAGTTCTGGCCTCCCAGGTCGTCCTGGACTCTGCGCTGGTGGAGTCCTTCAACCGCGTGCTCCTCACAGGAAGGTCCCTGGTGTTCAGCTACCCCACGGTGCACACGCAGCAGTCCAGCGTCCCGAACGGCGTGGCGGAGCACAACGTCACCGTGGCGCGCGCCTTCACGAAACTCATGGGCGCGTTTGTGACCTTTTGGGACAACGACGCGGGCTCCAAGATCCACTTGCTGGCCAACCCGGGCAGGACGTGGCCCCCATCGGCGCGGCGAGGCAGGAGGACAGCCTCCTGGAGTCGCAGATGCAGCTGGGCAGCCTGCAGTACCCTCACAACCCCATGAAGGGAGCCTCGGAGCACTTCCACTTCCTCTCCGTCCTCGCGGGCACCTACGACGACACGGTGCGCAACATCGACATCGGCCGCGTGGGCTACCTGCGCCACAGCTTCATTGCCGGGCTACTAGAGAAACATGCACAGCCAAGAGCCCCGGGCCTCGAAAAGTTGTTCGATTCGGGCCCTGATTCGGGCCCCGAAACGCTGTTCCATTCGGGTCCCGGATTCGGGCCCCGAAAAGTCGTATACCATTCGGGCCCCGAAAGAATGGCTGGTGGACACAAATGTGCAGATTGAAACGGTGGCCTCCAAAGAGCCCCCTGGAGAAACATCCACAGCCAAGAGCCCCGGGCCCCGAAAAGTTGTTCGATTCGGGCCCCGATTCGGGCCCCAAGAAGCTGTTCCATTCGGGCCCCGGATTTGGGCCCCGAAAAGGGCCGCGATTCGGGCCCCGAAAAGTCGTATACCATTCGGGCCCCGGGCCCCGAAAAGATGTTCCATTTGGGCCCCGGGTTCAAGCTCTAAATTGTTTTCAAGCTGGAAAAACTATTCGTGTTGGCTCCGAAGACTTGTTCAAAATTTGGGCCGGGTTCAGGCCCCGAAGTTGCCACGGAGGGAGCAAGGGACAGTGGCGCAATGGCAGCGCGCCCGAACCAACCTGCGGACCCGCAGTTGGTAGGGAGGTCGCGGATTCAAATCCCGCTCGCCCCCATCTTTTGCGCAGAGTGACCCTCGGGGGGCTTCAACAATTCAATTGCCGAAAGGAGCTCTGGCGCCTCTGGCAGGCATGGCTGGCCTTGTGATGTGGAAGGTCTGAGAAACACATGAA
This sequence comes from Effrenium voratum, assembly GCA_963377175.1. Classification (NCBI taxonomy): domain Eukaryota; class Dinophyceae; order Suessiales; family Symbiodiniaceae; genus Effrenium; species Effrenium voratum. The sequence continues at coordinate 22,769 of CAUJNA010003589.1, read as the reverse complement.
CACGCAGTGGCTGTTACGCGGGCTCCTTTTTCACACTCTCAGCGACATGTCAATTGCATGTCTCCCCGACCATGTTGCTACTAAGAAGCAAGCAGCAATTGCAGCTTGCAAAAACCGCCGTTTGGGAAAACAGCAAGGCATCCAACTGCGGGGGCGCAGTTGTTTGAACTCTGTACTGGAGTCAAAGTCGATCAGGGCTGAACTGCTCCCAAGCCAGTGTTGTTTGGCTACCGGAAGAGGCATCCTCGAAAGATGGCTCAGTTGTTGCATCGCAGCTGGGCGAGACATCAGGTTGCTCGGAATCTTTCTTCTGCTGCCACTTCCTTGCCAGGACCTGGGCCTCTGCCCAAGCCACTGCGACAAGCCCTGGGCATAACTCGCTCACTCAGTGGCAAATCGTCGGCACTCCCCACGTAGAACTTCATCCCGAAGCCAAACTTCTGTGATTGTCCAAGGCCTTTCACCACAAAGCTTGAGTTGTCCAGCTTAACCATAATCTTGCAGCATCCTGCAGGCTTGACCGTGTAGGAATGGCTGCCAACAGGCGGTGTCTCAGGCAGCGAATGATGTCAACGTCTCGTCTGTGAAGGGCCTTCAGCATCACCCGTGGTTTTGGCACGGGGTCACTGATTGGCAGGCAAAGTATCGAGGAATAGTCCGGGGACCACTGAACCAGGTCAGGCACGCGATCGAACTCGTCCTGCCAGCCCCAAATCTTCTCCCAGGAAGCATGGCCAATCGGCCCATAATCTCCACCATAAGGGGCACGTTGAATGTCATACACCACGCGCCGCAACTGATAATGCTTCCTCTTGTATTCGTTGATGGCACATATCAGGTTCTTCGTGGGCCCTGGCACCAGCTGAACCCTGGCACCAGCTGAACCCAAGGCCGATGCTCGACCCACTGCTGCACTGAGGAAGTGCGAGTTTCGTGATTGCACCAGTCTGCAGTTTCCTCTGTGTAATGTCTTTCCAGATAATCGTCGCTGTTCACATGAATGAACACTCGCAGATCCTTGAACTCCTCCATGCAGATGGGGCTCCCTTTGCGAAACACGATGGCTTGATCCAACTGTTCCAGTATCTCCGAATGAAGCTGATAGAGCGGGAAGAAGCTGGACTTCCACGTCACCAAGCAAGCGTGGTCGCCTGGCTGAAACCGTGCACTGTCCATGTCGGCCAACCATGACGACATAATTACTGTGGTAGCACAGTAATGTCTGTGGGAAGTGGGACTGACGCGCAGTAGCCTAGATGTGAAGCGAAAACATCTGCAGGGCAATAACATCAATCAACAACATGGCAACTTTCAAGGACAGTCGCAACTTGCAAGGTCCAACACGCAATGCTTGCTCTTTTGTTTCTTTGCCCATCACGCGATGCCATGGTCTGCTGCGCGCCCGCAGCAGACATTGCCACAAGGTCTAGTTTACATCATCAGCGGGAGGAGGTTTCACAAATTTGCGTTGCCTTCTCTCAGGACTTGGCATTGAAGCTATCGCATTCTTCCTCTCTGTGCTCTCAAGCCAGGCGTTCCGGGCAGCATTACTATCCAGGCCGTTCTTGGCAGCGTTGTCAAAGAAAGCTTTTCGGGTATTGTCATACTTTGTGGTTTTCTTTGACGCGCCCTTGGCTGTGGCCTTGCCTTTGGCCTTGGCTTTGGCCTTGGCTTTGACCTTGGCCTTGGCTTTGGGCTCTTTCTTGGCCTTGGCTTCGGCCTTGGCCTTGGCTTTGGCCTTGGCTTTGGCCTTCGCTACTGGACATGGAGGATCTTCTCCTGCGTCTTTGTCTTCTTCTTCTGCTTCTTCTTCTTCATTCGTATCTTCGTTCTCGTCCTCCGGCTCATCAGAATCATCCCATCCCCCCGCCTCGCCGAAGAGCTGCTCGATGGAAGGCTGAGCCTCCTCGTTGCCAGAGTCAGGCTCATCGCAATTGTCGTTCTTCCTCGGGCTCGGGAAAAAGTTGCCTTCTTCAACGCCGCCGCTCATGAATGGCAATGCTACTTACTGGCTTGAGGGGCTCATGAGCCGTTTGCGCAAGCTGCTCAAGAGCACAGGTCGTGGACTGCAAATGGTTCTCCGTGCACTGTCAGTTCAAAAGACAGGACACTCACAATTGCAGCAGCGTGTTCATCCCATTTTCCTCGCAGCGCTCCAAACTGCAATCTGCCCTGGGTCTGTGATTGCTTCGCTGCCAACAGACATGCCCGGCTATCATCATTATTGTCATGCGCTGGCTAAACAAACAAAAGAATGCACAAACTGTGGCACCACAGTTTGTTTAGTCATCACTGCCCACAGAGTCTTCACTCAGATTCTCCTCCTCGACGTCCTCTTCACTTCTTCTTCGGAGCCGCCTTCATCTTTGCAGCCTTCTTTGGCTTCGGCTTTGCATTGGCACCTCCCCGCGACTTTCGCTTCTTGCCTGTCACCGTGGACGTGGAAGGCTCAGGGGTGCTGCTGCTCTGCGGATGCGGAAGGTGCAAAAGTTTTCCCAGCTTTGCGTTGAAAATCTTGTCGTTGGCAGGGTCAGTCATCGCCGCGAGGAGCTGTGTGCAGACCTGGGCCTTGAACCACTTGGCGTGCTTTTGTGAGAAGCCTGGCGTGCTCTTCTTGGACACCAGAACCAAACTCGAGCAAAAGGACATCAAACTGCGATGCAGCCAAGGAGCAAATTGCTGTCACTGGAATTCTTTTTGTCAAAATCACGCTGGCTGTCGCAGGCTCTGCTGCTGTCATGAGTGTGACAGCCCGTGGCCGATACCGGTGCAACAATTCCTCGATCATGTGCGAATGCCTTGGATTCCAAGTGATCGGTTCTCCTGCCACGTTGTCCTTTGCACTTCCATCTGTTCGCTGTTGGTTGTTCGGTGCACCAGCCACGCGGAAGCTTCCAAGCAACTCGTGCTTGAACACAGGTGCCAGCCTTGTCAGCCCTGCCAAATCATGCCGGGGGACCCCGTAGACCTCAGAAACTCGCACGCAAACAAGGGGCGCAAGCTGAGCGCGCCAAACAACCGCGCACTGTTTGGTTTATCCAAGGCGCAGCATCTGAACACACGGTCCCCTCAAAATGTAGGTTCTTCCGGCTTCCCGTGATAGCTTGCAGCTTTTGAGCATCCGTGGTGGTCACCAAGACCTTTTCTGCCAAGTTAATCACGTTGACCTCATTATCCGCCCCCGTGCCTCCGAGGAAATCACATTAAAACGCTGAGGCCCTGGCCCCACGCTCAATCGCCGTCCCTGACAGATTCCTGGCCTTCCTGTTCGCAGTTGTCGAGGCCTCACTGTGGATTAAATTCCACATCTTAGTCACGCCGATGCCCTTGAACAGGTTGTTCCAATGAGAATGCAGGCCTGACCGGCCTCCGTCAAAGAACAAGAACCTAAGATGAGCAACGCATGGACGGCGCACGCATCCTGTGTTTATGTAATAAGCTAGGCAACACATCCGAAGCGTCTGGGGGAGGCGGCCCGTCCGAGTCGTCAAAGGTCAAAGTGGATTGCATGTTTCGTGCAAAAAGCACGCCCTTGACCACTTTCTCGAAGTGTTCTTTCTGAAACGGAGGGGGTGACCTCCGAGCGTCGGTTTTATGCTCTCCTGCCTGCTCAACGTCCCAAATGAAAAGTTGGGAACCACCGTCCTGGCTTCGCGTCTTTAGGAATTCCACCTTCGACAAAGCAAGGATGAGTTTGTCAATCTCTTGGTCAGCCACCGCGACCTGTAAAAGGGAATTGACAAGGTCCTTGGCGGTTGTCTCAGTTTCTAGCAGAAACTCTTTGTCTTCAGTCTTCAGAGCTTCGACTGCATGGACAGCCTGAGTTGCTTTGGCTTCATTGGGCTCTGAAAGGCGGATGACGGCTTTCACAAGGGCGGCGTCAACGCACCTTCGTCCGCTGACTCCGCCTGCGTTGCCGCAGCCGTTTTGTCGTCTTTCTTGGTTAGCTTGTCCCAGATGGGCTTGAGCACCTCGCGCTCGAGAAGGGCATTCACGTCAAAGTTGGTGCGCAACACGCTCTTCACCTTCTCGTCGTACTTCTTGGTGTAAATGAGATCTGCCAGAAATTCCGCAGCCTCTTGACTGGCTGGCTGCAGCGCCCCCAGCCACGATTTGTTGGCCACGACTTTCACGGATTTGCCTCGGCGCCATGTCCAGATCATTACAATGTCATGGGCGACACTTGAATCACCAATTGCAGTCAAAATGCTAGGGTCAAGTTCATTGTCAGGGATATTGTCGAGCGTCTCCCGCGAGAAGAGAAGGCCACCAGCCATTGCCTTGCGCCACGTCTCCTGAGTGGAGAGTTTCTCCCGGATGCGTTTGCGTCCTCACATGGCAGGCTCTTGTGAGCCAACAGCATGTCCAGGATCTCATCTTTCAGGACATACTTCCATGCCCACATATGGAACAGCCTCAGAAGCAGTGCGCCCCCATCAATCAAGGCAAAACCTAAGCCAAAAGCAGCAGTGCTAGGAGTCAGGCCCTTTGGAATTATTCCCACGGGTGTTCTTGCCGGCCAACGCCTGGGGGTTGAGCTCGCCTTGCTTGAAGATTTTGTTCAACGCCGCATCCATGAGGGCATCGAACACCCACTTCACGCAAGGCGGTTGCTTCTTGCAAGCAGTGGCAAGGTCTCGCAAAACATATATGGACTTGATGGGACTTCGCTTTCCGAAGAGCTCCTCAGAAAGCAGGACTTCCTCTCGGAAAGAAGTGTCGCTGAGCAAGGAATTCCACAGAGCCATCAAGACTTCGAGGAAGGACTGCGTCACTGCCTCCCCCGATGTCACCGTCAAGTTGGCAGACAAGATCTCGAAAAGCTTCTTAGTCGTCAGCTTGGTCTTGGAAGCTGATTCGTGATTCAACTTGAAGGACACTATTTGAAAGATGCGTTGCACAGGGCTGTAGTACATGGTCTCGTAGCTGGTCCCAACATCCTCCCTTTGCTTGGCCGCTTCCCAGAACAAATTCAGCCCGGGCTTGAAGCGGCAATCGATCGTGGAAGACAGCCATGCCCTTCTCCATTCCTGCGCTGGCAACTCAATGCTTGGCTAGTAATGTATTTAGGGGCCAAGACAGCGACGGCGCCGGCCTCCTGGAACTTGTCTTGCTGCAAGTCCCTCGCTGTGGCCAAGATGAAGGCGTGATGGTCCTCCTCCGGACTGATCCTCTTCATTTGCCCATTTTTCTGGTCCATAAACAAGTCATCCACTGCCACCACCAAATTTATAGGCTGGGGCTTCTTGTACGTGGTGTGCATGATCCACTTTGCGCTGCTCTTGTACACTGGCACACTTGCAGTCGAAGACCATGACCAGCTAACCCACGCTACATTGCCGCCTGCAATGTACTGGTCAGTAGTGGAATCTCCCTCCTTCAAGGCCTCCATCATGGACTGCAACTTGCGATTGTCGAAGGGGTCTTGACGACCGCCCTCCTCGATCGTTAAGGGCTTCATTGACTCAAGGTCCCTGAAAAGATCCGTCCTGAGCAGCAGCGCAGTACTGACTGATGGCATCTCTATTACTGAGGCCCGCGCCCCACAATGAGTTCCCAAGCCTTCCTCACGTCATCGTAGTGGGAAGCGCTTATGTTCCGGCATTGCACCGGGGTTGAGCTTGCCGAGGATGTTGATTGAACCATAGCAGTCTGCACCTCGCTGCGGTTACGCAGCTGGCACCGGGGGCCTCAAATGAAAAACACTGCGGGTGATCCTTAATCTGAAAACTGCGGATGAGCCTTAATCTGAAAGCACGGGCCACGCTCTGTGAAAAGTCGAATTTGATCCGCGTCAGCAACGCTTCCGTTTTTTGTTTACCCCGGTCAATTGTTGCAGTTGCGGAGCACCAACCCAAAGCAGGGCCATCGTCCCAGCAAATTAAACAGGAGCAGCTCGTTCTACGCGGACTTTCATTTGTGTCTTATGTTGGCAGCACACGAAACTCGTAAACTCAAAAGAGACATGCAAACGGTGGATGGACATGTAAAGCACTGCACAGCGGTTCCCCCTCTCTCTTTTCTTCACTTGCCGAAATCTGAAGATCAGAAAACCGACATCCAGGAGGGATCTGAGTTGGATTTCAACTGATGGATCTGAACGCAAGGCGAGATGCCAATACAAATGAAAGTCCAGCTGAGCCAAAATGGAGCGGAAGCCTCAAAGTGAAGTTCCACGTAAAACACAAACGAACAAGTACGTCAAAAGTTCTACGCGGACTTTCATTTGTGTCTTTATGTTGGCAGCACACGAAACTCGTAAACTCAAAAGAGACATGCAAACGGTGGATGGACATGTAAAGCACTGCACAGCGGTTCCCCCTCTCTCTTTTCTTCACTTGCCGAAATCTGAAGATCAGAAAACCGACATCCAGGAGGGATCTGAGTTGGATTTCAACTGATGGATCTGAACCCCATAAATGCTATCAGGGGAAATTCAATCGCCAACATACCCCCAACCAACTGTGAGTGGATTTCCAGCAAGTGAGAGAGAGGGAACAAAAACAATGAAACATCGCAGAGGGCTAATCAGTGAACATTTGTACGAGTCGGCAAAACTGAAGGCAGCGAATAATCGGCAGGAAAGACAGCAGGGGAACCATGGGATATCCAGAGATCACGTGCTGCCATCCCAGCGAGATAAGTCATCTGCCAAAATATTGAGAGGCCCCGGGATATGGTGAACGTCAAGTTCCATTCCGGAAATGGCTGCAAGGAGACATAGCTTCTCCAGGAAGAAGCACATCGGTCTGCTCATGCTGAACATCTTGTTGCTACCGGCTTCAGCGCCAGTATTGTCACTCAAGCTCTTGATGCAAACCGGAAATCGATGACCTGGGAAACGTCGAGAAGCACAGAAAAGCAAAGCGATCTGGGCCAATGCCTCAAAGCAAGAAATACTGCGCTGCATATTGACATCCACACAAAGCCCCCAATTTGACACGAGTTTCGAGCAGCACAGGCGTCGGCTGCTGCATCGTCATACCAGTATTGCTTAGGTCGCAGAGGCCGGAGTGGATGCAACGCAAACAACCACTGCTCAAACATAGAAAGAACCCGCTGAGAGGATTCACCAGTTGAACGCCGAGTTGACTGATGGTCACGAACACGCATCCAAATGCGTTTATCAGAGAGTCGCAGGTCTCGCAAATCAGTCTTGCATTTGACGACCTGATGTCGTACAGAATAAAGCTGACTACCAATGGGAATAGCTGTTCCCGGAGGCCGAGACGTGAAGATCAATGTGTCCGATAAACATGGAAAAATCTGCGGCCAGTCCGGATAGTCGATGGAAAAGTTGGTCAAAGGAGGCTGGTACAAGTCGCGGTAAAGATGATGGAGCCAGATTCTCATATATGGCCACAGCTGTGTTAACCACATGGCTAACCCGATGAACTTCTCTAACAGTTTCTTGGTGGTCCGTGAAGAGCGCCGAAGGTCCTTGATGTATGTCAACAGTTTCTGAAGTTTGTCGGCAGGGATTTCCACAAAACCTGCATGAATGTGGAACACCCAGCCAATCCATTTGATTGTGGGAGCCAGCTCACATTTCTTCCAAGATACCGGAATGCAAGTGAGTTGGCACAGAATACAAATCATAGCCGCGGAACATGGCATCATCTCATGGTCTTGCCAGAGCAAAAAATCATCGACGTAAAGGAAACCAACATGGCTCAACCAAAGCAAGTAATGAAAGAGGCGCAAAAAGAATCCGCCCAACCGCGACCACCAGTGCGCACTGAAAGCAGCACCAAAAGGGGGCTACCCTATAGAAGTAAAGCTTTTGATCCAGGGAAAAACCCACAAGGCCCCATTCTTCCTCACGTAGGACAATTCGTTTGTGGGCTGCCTTAATATCAATGGAAAAGGCCATCACGTCTGACTGTGAGTTGCGAATGGGATAACTGCGAAGGACATCTTTTGCTGATGGGAGAGTCGAAGCCTCAGGAATGCGGCACCTGTCATTTAGGCCACAAATGGTATTGTCCAGGACTAACCGCGGGGCACCAATTGGCCATTTGTCTTGAGCCGCAGCCAGGTCACCATCAAATGGTAGGACCCACCCTTGTGAGATTTCTTCCTCAACAAGCTGACGAGTGAGAGGAAGATCGTTTTCGGCTGAAGTCCAATTGCTCAAGTGTGCCGTCAAAGGCACATCTGCGGCGACCGGTTTATCATTTACCGGAAAGCAGTATGACCTAGGTATGTCCTTTTCAAAACCTGTCGGAACCCCAGCAATCAAATTGTCAAACAGAGAAGTATCGGGATCCTGCAAAATAGCACTCAGGCTGGATAAAATGCGCAACGCCATGGGTTGGTGAGGTCGAATACTCCAATCCGGAGTTTGATTGTGCGCCAGCAAAAAGCTTTGAAGGTCCTCCCGGAAAGGCTGCAAGTCCACCTCTGAAAAGGGGGGAGATTCATGATTTGATTGAGAAAAGTAGGATTGAATTTTTTGGTGAAGGCCCAAGTCAACAATGCGACGTAACCAAGGTTGTCGGAGATCCCGCAACATGTCTGATTGGATGCGGTCTCCGCGACTCCAATCCGGCGACGAGTGAATGCCACCCCCATCCACTGAACTGAAGGGAGGATCGTGGACACCTTTCATAGTCAAGAGTGAGTTAACAGAGGACCACTGAATGTCCACGGCTGAACCCGATAACAGAGGGGTTATGACTTCTGCAAAGGCAGTGGCCAACGGATCCGGATAACAAGCAGTTTGCCTGCTCGTGAAATCTCCTGAAGGTGTAACACGGCCGGCGATCTGAACATGAGCATTTGCACCATGAGGGCAACGACCCCCCAACGACGTCAAAGGTTGAAAGCTGGATGCAAACAGCCAAGATTTGTACCAATTTGCTCCATAAAGGCACGCCGGAATAGCGGTGCAGGATGCTGAGACCAATAAAAGGAATTGCTGAACTTCAAGCTCGAGCCAGCTCATGGCGGATGGTGGCTGCTCCAAATGAACATGCCCGCCTGCCTGAAACACCAAGGAAAGAATAACCACAAGCATCAATTGGCTCTCCTGAACCTTGGCCAACTCATCCGAGCCAAGATTGGGAACGCCTGACAGAAATTCTGGAGTTCGAAGTGGGCCAGGATCAAAGTCATTGCGCAACTTGAGGCGGCTGTAATGGCCGCAACTGGGGCTGGCCGCCCCATAACCAACTTGCCCACTAGCAGCGATTTTTAGCAGCTGCTCATACGTATCATCATTCAAAAGATCCATGTGTCCATTTAACAAAATGTCAAAGGACAAAACTGAACCCCCTGCCTTCCAGACCGCCTGGGACAAAGGTCTCGTTGCACCTGAGCATATGTCCAGGAAAAACCTGCAGCCCGGAAGGGAAGGAAGATGTGTCGCCAACGGAGGTGAAACCGGAACCGCAGGCTTAGACTGAGATTCCAAAGCAGTATCATTGTCTCCTTGTGGAGGAAGATCAGCATGCGGGCCATTGTCATCCAAGTTAGATGAGCATGGCAAAGCCGTATCAGGCGATTCATGGGTGTCGTCAATCTGTCCATCGAAGTTGTCAACGGCGACCGGCGCGAAGGATGCCACTGGTGTTAGTCAGTGCGGAGTAGACTGATGCTGCAGCGCAGTGTGATTCAAACCGCAAGCTGCTCCCGAAGTGGTCGGGTGGGCGCAGCCATGCTCAAACTTGCAAGCCTGGCCCAACTGGCATTTCCCCACCTGCCAACGCATGCATAATTGCTTGCGCTGACCATCCTTGGAGATCTCAGTCACCCATCTGACCTTTGGGGTCTTGCCCTTGCCAGAAGGCGAGCTTTTGCCCTTGCCGCCTTGGGGCTTGCCACTCGGTTTGCCCTTTCCAGTGAACTGAGTGGATGGGCCAGCCATGGGCCTTGCTGGCCTCGGTCGTAATTGTAGCAAGCTGGGAAGGTCGTGGCGAATGTGTGTAACCTCATGCAAGCACTCATCCATAGACCATTCACGCTCCAACATGAGGTCCGAGATGGTTTGCCAAATTTGCCGATCCGCGGATTGGCTTTCCGTAACCGAGGCACACCGGAGGCCAGAGTCCGCATCCACCCGCTGTGTAAGGAAGGCGAGAAATTTATGGGAATATGCTTTCAAATTGGCCAGATGGGCCCCATTGCACATTGCCACCGCATAGTCATGGACCGCAAGCAGATTCCGAATAGCGTTGATGCCCATTCCCGCATTGCTGATCTCCAAACTGGGAGGAGAAGTGCCGAAAGACCAGATGTCTCCAAGCGAGGTAGCTTGGCTGGCCGTTGCGAACTCACTTCTTCCGATTTGGATACCGAAAGCCGGAACTTCCATGGAATCCAAACCCAATGCTTTTTGGAAACCTGATTATAAACCAAGGAAAGGAGACGTGTGGACGGCAGCATCAACTGACCGCACCTGCGACTGTCTGCTCCAGCAATCCTTTGCAATGTGGCCTGTCTTATTGCATACAAAACAGGTTTTCAATGCATTTCCACTGCCCTTACCACGCTCCTGCTTGCCCTTGCCCTTTCCTTTGTGCTCATTGCCGTACTGCTGTGACTTAGAGCCAAACTTGCCTTTTCCTTTCGATTTGTCCTTGCCGCCTTTATCCTTTCCTTTGGCACCTTTGCCTTTTCCTTTACCACCTTTACCCTTGCCTTTGTAATCCATGCGCACCTGGTCAACGTCCATGGGAACCACGCCATCACCTGAAGATGAGCTAGCAACTGTTGGCCGAACAGTATCAACGGCCCATGTTGCTGTTGCCCTGTCATAATCAGTGATCATGTCACGTGCCTGCGTGTACGTTGTTGTTGCAGTCATCTGTAGCTGAACATGTCGTTTCAACTCAGGTTTCAAAAGCCTCATCAAGACTGCAACCTTCATAATATTGTCAATCTCGTTCCCAGTGGTACTCTTGTACGCATCAAAAAGCTCTTCAATTTCTGCAACTTTCTGCCTCAAAGAAAAGTCTTTGTTGGTGGGCTGATATGCCATGATACATTCCATCAAGGCTGCGGCACGAGATGTAGTTTTCGGCTCATTCTCAACCAACAATCTCCTGAAAGCTTCACCACCACAACAATCTCGGACATCTTCCACAATCCTGAAAGCATTGCCTTGTGTAAATGCAAGCAACACACTGCGCAACTGCAAAGCCACTGCTGTATGCTCTTCATCCAAGTCAACCATAGCCTGCTCATGACTAGGATTCGCTTCAGCTGCTTCCACCATGTCATACATAGGCTTGCTCTGCAAGGAAAGCCAACTTGTAAATCGTAGTTTCCATGCTCGCCATTCACGGTGCTCGGTCTCAACTGAAATCGATCCAAAAACAGTAGGTTGCTTAACCAACTTGCCAATCTGGCTCACATTCCCTGTGGAGGTGCTCGCTCTCGCCGCTGCATTTGCGGCCTCTGTAGCTGCTTGAAGCAACTGCTGTAACACTGCAGCATCCATGGCTTAGGCAGGGCAAAGCACCGGATCTATTACCCAGTGCTCCGCTACCATGAAAACACAACCCCGACTCTCAAGCACTTTTAACTCTCTTTCCAAAGGCTGTCATCTTGAGCCCTCATGCATTAAGGCATCTTTCATGCCAAGCACACGTGTTCCACATGTACGTGTATGGAGTGAAAATGTCAACAAGATCTCCAAACCTCATGCCTGACCATGTCATGACAAGAAGTCCCCCTAAGACCACCACTTCTGTCTGAGAGGCCGAGTTTTGCAACATGCGTCAGCTTCCGCTTGTTGAAAGACTGTACCAGGGCGCTCTGAACTGCCGGAAAAAGGCTGATGCCAAATTGTTTCAATGCCCATGAGAAACTCTTGATTGCCATGCCCGGAGAAACACTCGGATCTGAGGATGCAGCTGACAGCAAAAGGTCCGCCATCTGCACTTCCGTCCATTCTTGCATCGGCATCTCAAGATTCAGGCTCCAACTGTGCAACTGCAAGAGCGTCGACATATATCTAAAAACTGTGCTAGGCGCAAAAGCATCCAACAAACGATTCATATGCATTCTGATGTTGGGGCTATCCCGAAGATCACTCAAAACACATGCAAGAAGTCCGTCAAGATGCTCTGAACCAACGGGCTGTCGCTACAACATTGATTTCGTGCCAACTGCATCGTCTGGGGCAAACCTCTACCGCGTGAAGCGGCGCGACCTCGGCCGCGTCCGCGGAAACCTGCCAACGTCTGAGGTGGTGAAGTCCTGTGTGCGACCGTCCTGTCAGGAGGCCCCGGCGAATCACTGCCTTCATGTAACGATGGGCGCAAACTCGGCGTGTTGGATGGAGGCAGCTTGGGTCTCGAATACGGATGCGACATGGGTAAAATATCGATGGAGTGCACTGACCAAGAGGTAAGGCCGGGACGATCAGGTGGTGGCAAATTATCCACTCCCTGCAAATCTGCCACTGAATGCAACAAGGATGAAGGACGACCCCGCGGGGGAATACTCCTGATCGGGCGTCGGAGCGGCGAAATATGTGAAACTGGCAGATCAAATGAGGTCCGGGGACGACCACGTCCAGCGACAGGCTTGGGTCGTGGAAACAACGAAGACGAAGCTGATGTGCTGGGAATCAAATCGCAAGCACCTGAATCGCCCGGAACCACTGAGAAATCCCAAGAATGAGTCTGATCCATCATCTACGTCCGTCCCAGGGTCTGAAAGAGGTCCAAATGAAATTTCCACTGGAGGGTCCGGCACAGCACGTGGAGAATGCCAAATACTGCAAATTCTCACGCAGCAAACCAGCAATCTATCCCAAGCATGCAGCTCGACGAAATGTAGATGCAGTAAGGCTCAAAATGGCAGGTCCTCCAGTCGCCAAGGGTAGCGGAATCTGCAAGAGATATGGCTCACGACCCCGCCGGGAAAACCCTCGTGTCCACAAGCAAAGCGAGAAAGCGTGGTGAATGACTGATCAAAAGCAAAGCATGGACCCAAGGACTTGAAACCACGTGTCTTTTTTTGGCTTCAATCCCTCTCAAACGCAAGGCGAGATGCCAACACAAATGAAAGTCCAGCTGAGCCAAAATGGAGCGGAAGCCTCAAAGTGAAGTTCCACGTAAAACACAAACGAACAAGTACGTCAAAATTGTCTTAATAACTGTGGCTCTAGGCCCAGCGGATCAACCTAGCTGCCGTGAGCACCGCCCTCATTGCCTCCCTCAGGACAGGAACCGACATGGCGTTGCCCACCATTTTGCCTCTCTTGGCGCGGGACACACTTTTGGGCCAGCGGAAGTTGTGGAATCCCTGCAAAGCCGCCAGCTCCCTGAGGCTGAGAAAGCGACTTTCCTTAGCACAGGCTGTAAGCGGGCTGCGGGCTGCGCAACTCGCAGACTCGCCACACTTGATATATTTGCACTTCGCTAAATCGGTTTGTGATTGTGGGAACATAGCCCGAGGTGACCTGCCGGAAGTTTTTCCCGGCTCCTGCGTCGATGATGTCCCTGTCCAGATTCCAAACACCCTTCACCTTGAGCTTCTTCCTTCCTGCCAAAATGTTGTTCCGCTTGGTTTTGCAAAGCTTCTTGATGTCCACCTTGGGAAGCCCCTTCTCCAAGAAGTCGTCCAGGCAAGCGAACTTGCTTTCAGGCAGCGAGTGGACCATATTTGGTTTTCTGTTTTTCACACCCTTGCGCGTGGACCTCCTGGCGCCCATGATGTAGATCCTCTTCCGGTTCTGCGGAAGCCCGAAACTGCGGCTGTTCACCATTCGCCAGCTCACAGCATAGGCCCGCTTCTGCGACCCAGGAAGCCGACATTCCTTGAGCTGCCGCAGAAGTTTGTTGAAGTGCTTCCTGTGCTTCTTATTCCGGATGCCCGTCAGCACAAATCCACGCGGTTGCATGCGGCAGATGTAGTCCACCACAGCCTTTGATAAATCACGTTGGTCGCATTTCCCCTGCCCGACGCCCGCCGTACCTCGGAAGGAGCAGACTAAGCAAAGACCTATGTGCAAAAAAACAGAAAGTAACCCCAACTCGGTTGAAAACAGCTACTTGTTCTGGCAGTCTGCTGTATGGTTGGCACGGAAACCCAGCTGTGTACAAGTCACACTTCTCGCAAACATTTCCAAGAGCATATCCAAGACTCCTCGGTCCCTTTTTGTGGAAAAGAATCACCTTTCGGCAATCTGGGTCCACATCGGTGGCAAACTGAACCATGAACTCAATCCCCAGTTGCTTCGCTGCCACAACATCAGTTCCCATGCCGCTGCAGTCGCTCCCAAGCATGATTGGCCACTTGCGCTGGCAATGTGACTCCACCTTCTCTACGCGAGGAGGCTTCTTGATGCCAGTTTTCTTCACCTTCAAGGATGTCTTCCCCATGCTTCACGGACTTTCTGCGGCAACGCAGCAAGTCAGCCGAAGAAGCAACTGGAGGAAAGCTGGCTGCGGGGCGAAGCGTGAAACGGCTTGACGGGCAGACAGAACACATGAGCACACCAGACAACAGACAACAAGACGTAGTAGTCTCGGCTTGGGGCTTAATTGCACATACCCCCCAAAACAAATAGCAGGTCAGCCCGATTTTGAGCCGCAGTGCCAGGGGGTTCCGTACCCCCTGGCACTGCAAGTTCTGATGCATCAGAACTCGCAGTGCCAGGGTTACCCCCCCATTTTCGAGTCCCGAGTGCCAGAGGGTTCGGAACCCCCCGGCACTTGGGACTCGAAAATGGGGGGGTAACCCCCGGCACTGCAAGTTCTGATGCATCAGAACTCGCAGTGCCAGGGGGTTCGGAACCCCCCGGCACTCGGGCTGTCGGGCCCACAAGAGCCCGAGGACCCGTTTGAAAAAGCATAAACGACTTAGACTCAAAAATCTAGTGCGTCAGAACTCGCAGGGGCCCGAAATCTAGTGCATCAGAACTCGCAGGGACCCAAAATCTAGTGCATCACTTGCGTGGCAGAAAGCGCTCAAACAAACCTCCCAGGATTTTTCGGCTGACCGGACCCGCGCATCAGCCGGGACAAGGTTCCCCCCACCCCCCCACGGCTTTGTACACTGTTTAACTCCCAGCGCTTCAAGAAGCACTTTCCGTCATCAGACAGCGAGCCATCGCATAGACGTGTTTCTCTCTGTTATGACGCGAGGCAGTGGCAGCCCTCTTCCCAAGTCTGCAGATTCTGTGCAGCGACCAATGCTCGTCATTGGCGGCTGTGACCCAGGCAGAATCGCTCTATTGCCCCAAGAGCTCCCCACTGTACAAATGTATGGGCGTTGAACATCTTTGTGGATGTCAGCACGGACTTTTCCTGCAAGTCCTACACTCACATAGTTCTTCTTGGTCTTGGCAGCTTTGGCTGCGTTCACCCAGGTGGCAGCCTTGTCCTCAGTTCTGTTACCAGGGGCGCGCCGCTCCAAACAAGGCAAACGGGACACGGACAGGACGACAAGTGTGCCACAGCCAGCCAAGGCCCGCACGTACACATTCCAGTTGAGCTCTTGCATGCGTGTTTGTGCCAAGACAGCGAATCGCGGATGACGTTTGCGAAATGATGGCGTAATGAGCACATGTCTTCGGGTGCCCTTGGCTGGCCCTTTGTATTTAACCCAAGGCCCAAACCCGGTCTTGAGCGCAGCTCGGCTTACGATAAGACCACCAGAGAGTCGCATTAGCCACGCAGCTCGAGAGCCAGGTTTTGCGACATTGTTCACCACAACGCCTTCAGCCAAGAGATAATCATTGACCACCAGGGCACCCAAAGAGTGGAGTTTCTGGTGCAAGTCAGTAGAGTCTGCCTCCTCTTTCGCGAGCAATCGCCTAAGAAAACTTGCAAGAACAAAGGCGCAAAAGCAAATTCAAACGCCAAGGCGCATATTGGCCAGAGCAGGAAGTTCAGGCTGACTCCGCCTGCGTTTCCGCAGCGAGCTTTCGAGCTGAGCTTGGTGGTCAGCTTTCCTCCTACGCTCCAAGCATTGGCTGTGCTCTGCTGGGCGAAGCTGCTCTTGCCGCAGCAGCAGGTCGTCTTGCTGAGCTTGAAAGCACCGTCTTTTCTTCAGCTCCGACAACTTTTTGGTCGCTTCCTCGTGCTTGGTGGAAATTGCATTTCCAGCTGCCTTGCGGGAACTTTTGCTCAGCCGCAGCATGTCCTGAGGGGCATCGTTCAGCTTTAAGCATCGCTTCACACTCTTCCGGCGTCGAGCTATCCACGCGGCTTCCGAAACAGGATTTCTTGTTCGTTGCCTTGGCCGGCAAGGTGTGCAAAGCGAACTCCGGCAAGTTAAAAAAAGCTATGCGCCGCCAAGCGTCCTGCCGGCTTGCTTCTAGTCGAAGACCGGAAACAAACTTAGGTTTGCGAGCGGACCCAGATGATCTTTCAGAGCCGAAGCCTTCCTGCCAAATCTTTTGGGCAAGCATAGCAACTGCACCACGAAGACTGTTCTTGTCCCACTGGCGAAGCCGCCTCTCGAACGCCTTGAAGTAAGGGCCTAAGAAAGCCCTGTCGCGAGCAGTGTGGTACTTGATATCTGCAAAGTCACGCTCGCTCTGCGCAGTTCCAGCCGCCGATGCCAGCAAGACACGGGCAAGTGTTTTAGACATGTCCGGGCAGCGACCGCTGACACTTGACTCTGCCAAGGTCCAGGCTTGCAAATCACCCAACTCTTCCGACTTGGACAGTTGTTTTCCTGGGCAGAGCATTGGAAAGCGACAAGCAAAGCAGGACAAGCAATATGCACCGTTAAACAAACTCAGAACAGGTCGGTGGCGTTGGGCAGTAGGCTTTAAGTCTTGGAACTGTTCATAGAGCTGCTTAGAGTTCGCGTCGAACATCTGGGAGAGCCGCAGAAGACAGCGCTGTGTTTCCGCAGCGCTCTTTTGGGGGCCGCTGAGCGAAAAGGCTGACAAGTTGTGGATCAGTTCAAACTCAGGAAACTCTGTCTCGATGGTCTGCGAGACAAGGGCGAGCCATGCAGCCATCCTTGCAAAGCACCTGTTGAAAACGATCGGCGAAACGCTGCCTCCCACACTCCTGTGCCCAGCGCCCAGTTGAATCAAACGAGCCACTTCAGCACCTGGCAGTCAGATCAAGTCTTTGAAGCTCTGAAAACTTATCACGGGCTTCGCGACTCAGTGCTGTCTAGAAGCGTGCTGTGTGTAACCACTGGCGGTGGCTGTTTTCTGCACGAAGAGCACATGCAGCCTTTGAGCAAAGGTTGTCAAGCAGGTTTGCGCTGCACTCATGTCCATCTGGCTCTTGTCAAATCTGCGTAAAATTCTGATCTCCTCATCAGCAGCGTCAGCCATCATAGCCATTTGCAGGTACACCTCTGTGGATATAGACTCCAGGAACTTCTTGGCAACCCTTCGGGGTTTCGCGTTGGTCTTTACTCGCAATATCCTTAGTTTTGCAACACAGTTTTTCTTTGAAATGGCGACATACTCAAGCAAGCCTGATGCCTACTAAGTCTCACGTGAGCTGTGGCCAAGAACGCATCCGCAAGAAGGATAAATCGCCCCATCGGCTTCTGCAGAGAAGAATGACGATGCTTGGCCGACTGCAAGTCTCTCATGCCACTGTGACGCAGAAAATCGGCGTCCATGTGCCGAACCTTAGCGCGACGAGACACTATGGCCACACTTGCGGCATGTGTGTTAAAACATGTCCACTTTTGAGCCTAGCAACATGCTTCGCAAACATCACCTTCAAATCTGGCGAATGCCAAATCAGCGCAGTCATATACTCCTTTCCAGATATGAATTGCTGCATGTATTCCTGAAGCGTCTCGTCAAGATGCCATTTCTTTGCAAACCTTAGCCAGCAAGGCAGCTGTCTGTTAGTTGTCCGTTCCGCGCATGAGGGCTGCGCTGAGTTGCCGTTGGACAGCATGCGCGCTGTCGCGCAGTCGAATCTTCATAGCTGGAAAAGTCTCGGCAGGAAAGTGGTCCCGAAGTGAGAGTAAACGGCCGGCTCTCAGTTCATCAGCGGCCGCATCCGAAGCAAACAATTCCTCAGCAGCGTCAGCGTCAGGGAGAAGCATTTTGTTTTGAAACATGGAGCAAGCAAAGCTTTGCCGCCTAGGTTCCACCCTTCTGCGAAAATGCTGCCAAGCCTATTTGTAAAATGTCGGCGCCTTCCCGCACCACCCAGACGGAGGTTTTCTTCTAGCCTGAAACATAGTTTTTGCAACTCGCAGCGTTGTCCTGGCAATCCTTCGGGCGCCGCAAATTTGGCCGTGGAAGAGCCCCAAGAGGCCTTGATGCAGTTCAAGTTGACCGCGCTGCGGTTTCGCAGCGCGGTTTGACACACAGGCAAATCTGACAGACAGCATCGGCCCTTGCGCATCTTGCGAAATCAGAGCTACCTGGCACTTCCCAAGTTTCTTCCGCTCCATGTCCAACATAGCCTCATTCAAGCACCATGAAATGTTCTTTTCCTTGTAGCGGCCAAGAGGAGATTTTCGAAGCGATTCTCCTTTCAAGCGGCGCTCTAGTCCATGTGAAGGAACCACTCCTTGCGTGGGACAGAGTCTTCTTCCCAGTGAGGGGTGTGGGCACAGTCGTGCCACCTGCTTGCTGCAATCTTTTCGTATACGGGCGCCTCCACGTGGCGCCCCTGCAACTCTTTCGGCAGCAGGCGGCATTGCGGCTGGAAATTCCGCGAGCACGCCTCGCCCTGCTGGACCCGCATGTTATACCTCACGATCACCTTCACTATCACGAGATCCTCCGCATTCCACACCAATTCAGTGCCACGATGCGTGTTAAAAATCGTGCTGGGGGTGTGGCCCAGAAGCTGGAAGCCCAAAGCGTAAAAGACATTGTTGCCGAAGACATTTGTCTTCCACGCGTAGTGGTCGAAGACGTGCTCCCAGTCTTCTGCTGTGTACCTTGGCGCACAAGGTCGGCAAGGCACGAACAGGCAAGACTACAACAACCAAGGACTAAACATTCCGGAATCATTACCAAACACAAATTTCTTGGCAAGGCGCACTCCGACTCCACGGCCTCCTCGGCCGTGATACTCGCGTGCCCCCAGCCCGGCGTCGTTATCTGACGCAGTCAGCTTTCCCTGTCTCAGGATTGCCGGGGCACATTCCCAGTATGTGCCGTGAACCACCGAGTGCAAGTGGATGCCATCTGCGTTTCCGCAGATGTCTTGAATACGACGCTGCCACTGCGCAGAGTGCAGTCTGTCCGACTGCAAGTAATCGAACTCGATGTGGCCAGAGCTTTTCGAGGTCTCCTGGGGGAAATGGCGGCATTGGCCCAGAGAGTCGCAGACTCCGTGGACGTGCGCCCAGTGCCGCACCATCATCTCCACCAATGCTGGGTCCTTTGCAAGGGGGTGGTTGCTCTGGCTCCTCCCCTGTTTTTCCCACTTTGGACGCTTGGTCAATCTCCCGATGTTGTTCCTCAGGACATCATACGGGGCTTGCGCCAATGGAGTGGCCAACTCCAACGACTTTGTGCCAGCCACATGCGACAGCTTCAGGAGATTCGCCAGCATCTCGCTCGCGATGAGGACCGACTTCAGCGGCATTCGTTCAATGCTTTCCAGTGCCCTGTGTGATGGCCGCTGAGCGGCTTGGTTCACTCTGTCCAGGAAGTCTGCAAGCGGAGTCCTGCAAAGGTCATAGAGGTCGCGATGACTCAGCATCGTGTTGACCTTCACCCACTTGTGCCCGGAATTCTGGTCGAGCGGCTGTGTTGAGACCCCATCCACATTGGCCATCCCGTGTGGCAGGAGCTCGGGTTTGCCAATGCGTTGAGGGCCATGGACCTCTAGTGTATCGTGGCAGAAAGACGGCAAGACGAAGCCGAAATTGATGTGGTTTACGTTTCTCCGCTTGCCTTCCTGCAGGGGCATTGCTTGAACAGTGTTTGCAATAGTTAGAACAAACGTACAGGGACATGCAGCTTTTCACACGCCCCAACCCCATGCACTTTCCCAAACCTGTCCTGAAATTTCTGGTTTATCAGCGTCGTGTCTTTTGCCAGCGTGAAAAAATGGCCCGCGACGCTGGAGTCCAGCTGCAACCCAGCCTCTTCTACCAGTTCCCTTAAGGCGGCATTCTTGGCCGCATCTTCCTGCCAGTTTCCACCATGCCTGTAGACAAGATCTGCTGGAACTATGCTTCCAGCAGGTGTAGCAAGAAACCCGCTGCACCTTCGGTGCGCCAAGACATGCCCGTCGAAATTGACATTCATGAACAAGTATAGCGCCACACTGCCATACTCGTCGGAATGTCGCGGCATGTCCTGCTGTGTTGCCAAAGCAGTCTTCAATCTGCCTTGCCCTTGCTTGAAGCCAAGGCTGGCGCGCAAGCAGTGTGAGTTGCAGTTGTGTTTCATGATCACTGAACGGCAACAACATTTGAGAGCTGTTTTTTCCACTAGCAGCCTGAGTAAGTAAGTTTGAACAACCAAGGCAAGGAGCTCCAACAAATAGATCATTCGACAGCAACTGTTCAACTGCGGGCGCAGAGCTGGTTCTAGATGCAGTTTTGTCAACAATGTGGTGCGCATGGAGTTGCGGAAGCTTTATGTTGAAGAGGCGAAGGGCAATTCCTGCTGTCGCCAACGACAACACAACCGAAAAAAAACAAAGTCGTGCAGTGTTACCAGATGCCTGCATACCCTACTCGAAGAGCTGCGCAGCCAACCCAGGGCGGGCCCTTGCTCATGGATTGACAAAGCAGTGCGCTGCGTTTTTTTTCTGGCTGCAAAATGTGCGAAGAGACTGTTGCGGCAGCAATTCAAGTGAAACACTGGCAAGACTGCGTGGCCGCAGTTTGCGTCTAGCGATGATCGAAGACTGTCTCCTTGGGCTGTCTGTGTCTAGCAATGCTTGATTGTCTCCTTGGACTCATTCTTCTGATTCAGCAGCCCAATAATCATCATCTCTATCTTGTTGACACGGCCTTGCACCCCTGTCAGCTCGTCCAAGATACCCTTAAGCACTTCCTCGGGCGGGAGCGGCGGCGGACTCAGCCACGGCGGCGGCGGGGAGGTGCTGGTCCACGCCGAGGATGCCTGCGATGATGGCGGCAAGCGATCATACACGGCGCCCGCCCAGTTAGCACACATCGGCGGTTCGCAATTTTCGGACCGAACTTTGAAGGCCTCATCCTGGTGTAGCGCCAGCTGTGCTGCAGGCCAGCCTCAACCTTTCCCTCCAGCAGGCGCACGCAGCAAATCACCTCAAAGTTCCAACCGCAAACCATCACACCGCTGTCTTTGAAGGCCTTCTTCTTGAACAACGGGGTCTTGCATTTCCATCCGCAGACATCGCGCACGGCCTGCCAGTCAGAATTCCACGGCATTGTCTGACTGACAGCTGCGTTTCCGCAGATGTTCCTTAACAGCTGCGGCGGGCAATTCAACCATCACGACATGAACACAGCATCCCTGACACATGTTTCAAACTGTTCACAGGCGCGCCCGAGCAAACACAGGCACGAATCGAAGACTGCAGCTCTACCACCATTAGCCTTGCGTAAGAGGGTCTTTTTCTTGTTCCGACCTTGCGCCCGAAACGTGTAAAGACAAGACTAAGCTACTGTTGGAATTTGCAGAGGTGTTGGCCATTAACAAGAACCAACTGCGGGCACGCAGTTGGTTTTCGCGGCAGCAGCGCTGCGTGGAACTCCGGCAGTATAAACATGGGACCAAGGGCATTCTGACTATCTTCGTTTACCAGCACGGGTGCGAGGCGAGTGAGCCAGGCATGCGTCACCCGGCGCGCCTGGGGCGGCGGGTGCGAAGGGCCTCCTGTTCAGATGCACTGCTGGAGGAGTCACAAAGCAAATCGGGCAATGCGGCCATGCCACGTATATACCACCGCAAGTCTGCATGCGCCCACCACTCGGCAGCTTGTAGCGATGCTCGCTCGCCGAGGGTAAGGAAAGGCCATAAAGCTTCGGCCGCCGCGGGGGTGAGGAAATAAGTGCTCCCCCAACGCGGAAGCGGCATCGACGCTGGGGATGCCGGCGGCGTGTCGTCAGGCACGCTGTTGTGCATACACCAGTCTGACTGTTCCATCATGGCTCCCCTAAAAAAAGGCCAGTTTGGACCAGAGCGCTGCAAAGTAAATTGCACAAAAAGCATCTCAAATTGACAAATATTGCCCCAGGTGCTCTTTTTCTTGCCTGCAAACAAGCATGCGGCAGCAAACACATCGTTTCTCAGGCTGCAGCAGCCCCTCAAGCACAGCCCAAACACTCACTGTGTTGCCGCAGTGTGTTCGTATGTGAACTCTCGAAGCACCGGCTGCAAGTCCTGTATCAGGACATGGACTGGCCAGAGTATGGCCAGAAACACACACTCTGCGTCGTGGCCAGCGGCAAGACCGCCCCACACATCCAGGGCCTCGCTCACCTGCAACATTTGTTCATGGAGAGTGCGCAGCTCGTCAAGCTTAACCTTGTTCAGCTTCCCCTTCATCGGCCGCAGCATCTCGTACTCATCAAACATCCACAAGCCGTCCTTGTAGCGCGCATCAGTCACCGGTGTCTTGTGGCGGAAGAAGTGTTCAAGCACAGTGCATGTGGCGCAGCACTTGCTGATGATCTTGGAGTTCATCCGGTTGTCTTTGTACAGAGGGCCCAGAGTCTCGCAGACCTTGATGAGCATCGAGAAAGGGATCTTGTCTGGTTGCCCGCAAGTGATTCGTTGGATGTCTTCCGCCAACTTGTATAGGCAATGCCCCCGCAGAATGCCAGGTGAGCCCGCCATGGCTTCGCCAGCTTTGGTTACAAAGCTGGACATTTCAACAAGTTGAAGCCGAACCGAAGCTGAGCCAGTTGAACCGAATGGG
>CAUJNA010003588.1:452500-507637 GCA_963377175.1 Effrenium voratum | reverse complement strand
TTTCTTCATCATACTTCATCACTCTTAATAATTCTTTTGGTGGCTTCAACGCATATGAAAGTGCTTTATCACCTTTCAAACATATATTGCTAATCAACACATAATATCTACTTTCTCCTTCTCCTTCTCGTTCAAAAATAGACGGTTTCCATTTCCTTTGTAAGACCCTTAATGCTTTACACTGTTTTAGTCTTTGCCACCCTTCATTGCCATTCATATAAGAAGCGATGTTTAACAATGCTTCCATAGGTAAGCTAGCACAATTCTCAACCATAAAATTATTCTCTAGCATTTTACCCTCACTCATTTTTCTCTTTATATATAAGGTTTTTTCTCTTTAAGTAGTTTTGGCTAGGGGTTGCTGGTCGGCTGGTCTGGGTTTCAGGTTTAATTTAAATGTCTTAACCTTCTTGTTAGATTATAAAACAATGTTTAATCATATTATAAGATAATAATATTAATAAACAAAAGTTAATTTTACCCGTATTCAATCTCACCAGCGATACAACCACTATAACTCATACTATACTCACAACAATAATGCTCGTATCCTTTTATTAATTGGTCTGTGTAAATTTCAATTAATTCGCTAACAATATATCTCATACAATAATTGTTATTTCTATATGACCACCAACTGTTTAGGTTTGGAAAGCTAAACCCACAACGTTTAATTGTTTTTAAATCTTCAATGTTAAGACAATGTCTTAAAACTAAACAAACTTCATATTCATTATTCTTACAGTATGATTTTAATGCTTGATAATACATTTTTCTATTTTTAAACCGTTCTTTAACTTCTTGTATATCAAATACTCTGTCAATGTTTTTTCTGTAATGTTTTAAACTAAAATAGTATCCTGTTAGTTGTGTAATATCATTATTTTGCACATTATTTTGCATTTGTTTAATAATGTTTAATTGAAGTTCTGCTTTTTCCAGTCCTTCTTCAGGAATGTCTTTATTTCTCTTAAAATTTTCTTCTTCATCCATCAAATACCAACAATCAAAACATGTTTCTCTAATATAGCCTCCTATAAGATTACACACATCAACAGGTAAAATATTAGCTAGTGCCACGACAGACTTCATTTATTTTTTTACAAGGTCAATGGTTATAATTACTGCAGGGTCCATTTTTTTCTCTGGGTATATTTTATCCATTTTCTTTAAGTAGTTTTTTTATTTTATGTTTGAGGGGGGGGGGTTTGATATGAAAAATATTTTTTATTCATTTAATCATAAAACTAGGTTTAATCATATTATAATTGAATAATATCATTAAACTAAATCACTCACGCTTTCCATCCACCTATTCCATCCCACCAGAAATCAATAATTCGCATCTGTCCATCTACTAGACTGTCTTCTGTGTTTAGTTTCCGTATCGCTCCCGATAAGATATAGTGATTAATAATTGTTAAAACCCTCTAGGCCCCGTGCCGAAATTGGGTAGCTGTTCTGAGGTCCTTGTTGGTGTTGCTTCCCAAGTTCCATTGATCGCCATTTGGCTCAAGACACAATTGAGGTTCAAGACCTGATGTGTGACTGCATACCTACGTGACCGGCATTAAGAGCGAAAACAACTGCTTGCGCTGCATTTGTCAGGACCACTGTTGTAACTATCATTCCTTCTTCCTTACAACGTTTACACGGGTTCGGCTATAACGGCATCGTCCGTATACACCTTTCTACGTGGTTGGTATTAAAGCTTGAGGGTTCGGTGCACAGCGTCCCACGGGACGTCACCTTGCCGTCTCTTGACAGGTTATCAGCCGTAACTACAAGCTTACACTGGACTGGGAGACAGCTGGTTTATTGCGGGTACAGGGACAATAAAGGAACGATAACCTACACAGTACAATGGCGTCTTCGGCGAGCCCAAGTACTGCAACTTTTGGGAACAGCAGCTCAGAGGGATCCAATGGATTGATGGCTCTTCCTGCGGTGATGGATATGGTTGCAGATTCAAAGGATGAACCTGGGAGCGGAGGTTCCGCGCTATTCAGCGACATATCTACTCCCACAAGATCATGGAAGCAGATCGATGTTCATCAGGAGTCGAAGAAAAGAGAATCCCCACCGAGAAGATCATCATCTTCGCCTGCGACACCACGGACGTCGCAGAAGGGCGTGAGATCGACATCGAAGGGTGGAGGTCAAAATCACCCACCAGTGCAGATTTTCGCGCCGTGATCAAAGAGAAGAATAAGATGGAGGTGGAGATCGGGGAATATCAAAAGACACTTGATGAAATGTCGGCAGCAATGGCGAATCTTAACCAAGAGGACTATGGAAGCACCCTCCGGATCCAGGAGCTGGAAAGACGATGCGAGATTGCCAGCAAGCAGTCGGGACATCTAGTGAGTCACCACCAACACCACATGGCTGAGGCATGGCGCAAGTTTGAGGAAGAAGCCCAACAGATGAGCAAGGTGGAAATGAACGCATTTCAGTACGGGGAGAAGAAAGACATGGAGTCGAATATTATAATGCAACAGATGAGGCAAGCTGAAGGAACTATCATGGACCAGAAGCGGGAAATTGCATTGATGGAATCCTACATGGCAAGCGAGAAGTCGGCCGCGCAGGAATCAGCTATACGTGCAAATCAGATACACCGTGAGGCTTCACAACAGATATCAGTTTATCAGCAACAGATCAGAGGCATAGAATCTTCTACATCTATCGAGAAGTTCAACGAGGAGGAGATGGTCCAAAGTCTGAAATCACAGTTGGAGCATGCACTCGTCAAGCGCCCCGAGACGTACTCTTTGGAGGACTCCAGGGAACAGCTGATGGCGAGGCTGAATGACGTTACAGTATTTGCGGGACAGGAATCGAAGAGAGCAGATTGCTTGCTTCGCGAAAAAGAAGAGATCGTCAAACAGTATGAGTCCGACGTGTCGATGAAGGACCAGATGATTGCTGTCGAAGGTGGTCATCGTAAGGATGCGATCTTGGAGTTAGCCCAGGTCAAAGAAGAGAAACAAGAGGAACGGTGCACGATGGACGAGAAGTCGAAGGAGGCTGAGTACTGGAGATTGACAGCTAAGGGAATGTACGATGAGTACCTCGAGGAGATGCATGAGCTTCTGAGACAACTGAAAGAAAGAGAGGCGACGCTCAAGCAAGAAGAGAGTTTTGTACGCCAACTCGATGCTGACAACGAGGAACTACGTGCACACAAGAAGCTGGAGATGCAGGAAGCCTCCAGCAGCAAAGATGGACATCGTGAACGAGCAGTAGTGAAACGCGCTGAGGGAGGAACCCAGGCTAATTCAAATGGGATAGACAAGAAGGTGGCTGGGTCAGTCCCGTCATCGTCTTCAAATCAAATCCCTAATTCGTCGCTGATGCCAGGTTCGATCCTCTTTCCGTCTTTCGGTGATCCAATGCTCGATGTACACCTATCCCAGATGCAAGGGGTTGTTGGGCATGTCCCACAATCCACTACTACGACTGGTGGTGGTGATGGGGGGGGAAACAACGGTACTACGCCCCCATTGGATTACGGTGGATCCCCGCCCAATGGGAATGGGCAGGGAGCGGGTCGACGTCAGTTGAGCCTCGCTGGTGGCGGAGGAGGACCTCCGAATGATCCACCCGATGATGAGGATGAGGATGACGACGACGAAGGAGATGAGGAAGACGAGGAAGAAGAAGAGGAAGAAGACGATCGGACACGGAGGAGACGAAGGAGATCGAGAGATAACCGAGAGATCAAGAATGATAGACCGAGAATCTCGAGGAAAGAGGCCGAGAGAGTATCTATTCCGGCCTGGCCAAAGATCCATCAACTTGACACCTGGAAGATGCAACTGCTGATGAATGTTCTGAGCGCATGTGCAGACCCAGATACCGACGCATGGACGAAATGGCTGGAGCAGGCTCTTGGGTTGAACCCAGACCTGGATTTGCTTAGCGATTCAGGTGGCGACAGATTCGCTACGATAGATATTAAGATGACCATGGGCATGCAGAACATGCTGAAACAAGCACCTGACGAAGCCAAGGACGTATACCTCGATGCTACACGACACTCTGAACTACGACATCAACAAGGGGTGTTCGTGAAGGGACGAGAGTTGGTGGCATTAGTTATGCAATCATTCAGAACTTCCGATAGAACGGATCTTGTCTACCACATCGAGCATTTATTCAACCTTGACTTTCCTGGCGACAAGAACTTGGTCATGTTCAGGAACAAATGGTATGATTTGCTGCTGAAGATGAGGAGCGAGGACAGACCCAGTAAATTGGCTCTCAGAGATATCCTTTACAGGAAGATCAAGGGGAGCAAGAAGATGGAGTTCGGCCTCAATGCCTACCATAGACTGCCGGACAAGCATCCCCAGAAGACGTATGAGTTCTTATTGGCGTTGATCGACCATCAGATCAAGGCGGATCGGGAAGACCTGATGCTTGACATGAAGGAGAGATCGGTCAAGTCGATGATGAAGTCAGGCGGGAAGGATGCGGCTCCAGCAACTGGCAAACAGGAGAACCAGGGTGGCAAGGGCAGAAAGGGGAAACCCGGTGGGCCTGATGCCGCTCCTGTGCTCCCAAAAGCTAAGGCAAAGGGCCACGCTGGCAAGAACGGCAAGTCCGACGGTGCCAGCGACAGAGGCAAGAGTCCGGGCGGAAGCAAGGATAAACCCTGCTGGTACCACTTCAAATCGGCGAAGGGGTGCGTGAAAGGGAATGAATGCACTTTTTCCCACAGCAAGAAGACGGAGCATAAGTTGGAGAGCATGTCCAAGTGGAAAGGAAAGGGCAAATCCAAGTCCAGATCATCGTCACCAAAGAGGGATGATGGAGCATGCTTCGCGTTTCAGAAGGGGAAGTGCGATAGGGGAAGCGCTTGCAAGTACAGACATGAGCTCATCAAGAACAATTCAGCTCCAGCAACGTCAAATGACAAGGCGCAAGCCAAGTCGAAGGCTGCCGCCAAAGCCGCAGCGCCAGCCATTGCAAGGAGGGCCATCGCAATGCCCGCGATAGTCCTAAAGCAATCGGCTCCTGCAGGGAAGGTAAGCTTCAAGAAGGACGTTGATCATGTCGAACCGGACGAAGCCGAGACTGTCTACCACGAGCACGATGAAGACGCGATGAGCGAATCATCGAGATGGTCTGGCGAGTCCGAGATCCCCGAGAAAATGGTGTGGTTCAAGGAAGTGCTCGACGTCGACGAGAATGGGGAGATCACCTACCTCGAAGACGAGAGAAGGCAATGGGAACGATAAGGGGAATGGTACGGTTATGAGGACAATGAGAATGAGCCTTATCAGTACGTGTACGTCGACGAGAAGAAGTTCAAAAGCAGTGATCATCGTGAATTATCAGCCTATCAAGTCCAACGATCATTGATACGTGCGTAGATACTGAGAGAAGTGGTGGATGATATATATAAGAAGCACTACTTCCCGGTGACCAAGGAGAGCAGCATAATGTTCGAGTATGATCGGAACAAGGACGAGATCAAGGAATCGGCTGTCGACTGGAAGAAACAGCATGGTATGCCGAAGAACGTTTTCGCCATGTCAACGTGCATCAGCAAACGGGTGAAATGGTTGATTGACACCGGATGTGGTCATGATCTCATCGGAAGAGCCAAGGCGAAGAGCCTGGGTGTCGACATCGTGAAAGATGACGACGAGATCGTGTTCCAGACCGCGACTGGTTCCACTTCCACATCTGATGTGGCCAAGATAGTCGTGGACGAGTTGGACGAGACTGTCGAGCCGCATGTATTGGATGAGACACCCACGGTATTGTCAGTGGGGAGGAGATGCATGAAGATGGGTTATGCATTTCACTGGATGCCTGGTAAACTACATTTCATGGTTACGCCAAAGCAGGGATTCGTGCACTTGCAGGTCAAGGACGACATCCCGTACCTAGTGAGTGATGGTAAACTTCGGAGTAACAGGCATCGCCCTACGATAGACGACCTCAGGGAGCACTTTTCGGAAGTATTGGCGATGGTAACGAACGACGAGGCAGATCAGGGAGGTGACGATGAGAACGACGTCACACCCGCCGCTGTCGGTGAGTCCGCAGAGGCCGAGGGCGAACACCACGACGGGGCATTCGACTTCGGGCCACCCGGAGGAGCCGGTCCGGTCCGTCCGCCTCCCGTGGCTGAGGAAATACCTGTAGATGTTGGGTCAGTCCCGCATCGACATGGTGATGCCGAAGCTCACGAGGAAGAGGTTGATGAAGATGATCCAGATGCCGGAATCGAAGTTGATGTGTACGAAGGATCATCAATAAAGAGGAAAGTGGGAGTCCTCAACAAGGACGCCAATTCCATCGCTCATTTGCTTACACACAGATACCGAAATCCTTTCTGCGAATCATGCGTCAAGGCAAAGATGAGACACTTCAGATCGCGAACGGGAGCATTCAAGAGAGAAGTGAAGACGTTCGGTGACCTGGTGACGTTCGACTTCGTGACGGCGCCAGGAGATCATGAAGTGGAAGGCAGGTATGCGCATATATACCGGAATTATCATGGCTTATCCCACCGTATTTCACCGCGAGAAGAGACACTGACTCCGTCGTCAGGGCTATCAAGCACTTCTGCGGGAGGAGGAAAATCAAGCAGGTATATTCGGATGATGGCCCAGAACTGATCAATGCGTGCGTGGAGCTGAAGCTGAACCACGACCTATCGCTGCCTGGACGGCCGCAGAACAATTCCCTTGCTGAAAGAACAAATCAATTCGTCATTGACCAGACTTCGGCTTGTCTAGTACATGCCGGTCTACCCACGTGTTATTGGGTGCAGGCCATCACCACTCTGTGTCATCTCATGAACATCGAAGAGGTGAACGGATCGAGTGCATGGATGAGGCTGCATGGCGAAGAGTTCAAGGGCGAGAAGATACCTTTTGGTGCGCTAGTGGACTTCAAGCCGAGTGAAGCACGAGGGGGAAAGAGGGAGAAGTTCTAGCCGAGAGGGGAAACTGGTATATTTGCTGGATATGTGTTGAGCACTGGCATGCATTGGGCAAACAAGTATCGTGCTTGGGCACTTACTGCATTTGCGGGTGCAGAGCTGAACATCAAGAAGGCAAAGGTTCCGCATCGGTTGAGAATGCCACATCAGACGGAGAGGATGATCCTGAAATCTCCTCTGACATTCCCAATACAACAGAAGTACAAGGTTGCCAACGAGACTTTGGAAGGAATAGAGATGTCTATCGATGCAATCGGTCTGGATGCACGTGACCGCCTGATCGAGGATGAGGACTACGAGCCTGAATTGCTGCAGAGTGACGAGAAGCGACTGCTTGACGATGAGGTCGATCAGATCGCTGGTCTACTGCTCGACGATGGCCCGGAGGTAATCGCCGGAGATCGTGGGGATCATGCAGGAGAAGAAGATGCTAGACCGAGCTCTTCAAAAGGGAAGGGAGATGGACACCCTAAGGGCGATGAGAAGGTTGTAAAGTCCGACCTTCCACACGTGTCAGTTGGGCTACCCGGGGATGGTATCACGTACGTCAACGACGATGGCAAGGAGGTTAAGATCGACAAGGCCGGGAGACCGTATCCTGTCGGGAAGGACGGATTCAGGCTAATGAAGACATCGAGACCTCCAGAGTTCACTCCTGAAGTATGGAAGATGATGAGTAAATATTACACCAAGGAAGAGAAGGCCGAGGTGAAGGGCGGTGGCAAAAGGAAAGAAGCAGATCCCAAGAGTAAAGAGTCTGAGATTTCCGCGCCGGCAGAGGCACGGACATTACAGATGCCCGGTGGTAAGAGAATTCGAGCGATGCTTCGGAACCGCTGGGTTGGAGTAGAATGGCAGTACAATTGGGGATTGCGGAAGAACATATCAAAGATCAAGAACCCAATGGATGGGAAGCACTTGGCTGAGCTTGAATGGGTCAGGATTGTTGTTAATCCTGTCGACGGGGTGGTTGTTCTCATGGATTCCAAACAGTCCCAAGACGTCATGAGACGAAACGTTCTGCTTGAGAAAGAATTTGAGTGTCTGGTGGTAATTTATGCCTGGAAGTTCAAGTCTGAGGAGCGATCAAAGTCGACTCCAAACTGGACGAAGGCGGTTGCATCAGTCATGGAGAGTCATAAAGACGAAGCTGAGACAGCATCGGGACGGATCCATCGGTCGACGAATCGACGGACCTCACCTGGTATGAATGGGAGGAGTCTGCTGAGATAGTTTCTGGAAAAGTGCCACTCGCAATGCCTGCGATAGGCGTGGACGGTGAAGCCAAGAAGTACCCATCGATGCCGTGCGTGACTTCTGAGCGAATACAGCACAGAGAGAAAGCTGTGAAAGTTGTACGATTCTTCGACGCTTTAGTATCCAGGCCGGTAGGCCGGAAAGAGATGTTGACCAACCCTGATGCATTGGCATCATTGAAGAAAGAGTGGTCGGGATTAATCGACCAGGGGGTCTTCGATCTTGGCGCGGTGCGTGAATATGACGCTGTAGCCAGAGAAGCAAAAGCGAAGGGGGAGGAAATTCACATGGCTCGCGCACATGGCATTTGCGTTGAAAAGCACTCACAGTTGCCTGTTGGTGATCCTAAGAGGAAGTTCAAGGGTAGAGGCGTGTTGCTGGGGAACCAAGTGAAGAACCAAAGCTTTGAAGCTGCGATGTTTCAAGATTTGGGGAACTCCCCGGCTTCATTTGAAGCCTCGCGTTGGGCGGATTTTCTGGGTTGTCATGATGGCTGGGATGTGCAGATGGCCGACGCTGTTCAGGCGTATATACAGGCCACCTTGAGAGGCACGCCGTGTTGGATTGAATTGCCAACGGAGGCCGTGCCAAGTGAATGCAAATGGGATAAGTACAGAAGACCAGTCGTCCCGTTGAGGAAGGCGCTGTACGGACACCCAGATGCGGGAACATTTTGGGAGCAGCACTGCGATGTGTCGGTGCGTGCCGTTGGTTTTGAGCCCATCGGCGAAGAATGGCCTTCAGTGTACATTCAAGAAAAGCTCCAGCTTGTTCTGGTTGTGTATGTCGACGACTTCAAAATGGCAGGGCCGCAGAAGAACCTTGCCCAAGGGTGGAGCATGTTGCGTACACGTTTGAAGATTGAGCCCGAGACTGGACTTGACATGTACCTTGGTTGCAATCAAAACAAGGGAAACGTCACTCTCGGGAACGGACACCGAGTAACAACGGTGACCTATGACATGGAACAGTTCCTACGTTCCTGTGTCGACCGCTATCTTGAAGTGGCGGGCGACGTGAAGTTGAATATGGTTGTCACCCCTGAGTTGCATGAAGAAACAAAGAATCACGTCTCACGGAAGCCTGCCAGAGAGGGGCCGTCAGTCGTGTGCAATTGGTGTAACAATCTTGTGCCCACCGACGGTTCTGCCTCAGTGCCGGACCAACGGGGAGGGACTCCTGAGTTGGCCATGAAGGAGCCCGTGCGTGGACACCTTGCTCCGCATGCCGCTAGCGTACTGATGAAGTTGCTGTACGGTGCGCGGATTGCTCGCTTCGATTTGTTGCGGCATGTGAATCGCCTAGCACGGAACGTGCATAGGTGGACTGACTCCGATGATCGGGGTTTGCATCACTTGATGTGCTATGTGCATCATACCAAACATTGGCGCATGGTCGGTTGGGTTGGAGACCCTATGGACGATGTGCGCTTGGCCTTGTATGCGGACGCTGACTTTGCGGGATGCATTGACTCGCTGCGTTCCACCTCCGGTGGACACTTGAATATACAAGGGCCTAATACCCGGTTTCCGTTGTCTGGCAGCTCTAAAAGTCAGGGTTGTGTGAGTCACTCCACTCCCGAGGCCGAGATTGTTGCGGCCGACGTTGCCATGAGATCGATGGGTATGCCCGCTCTCAAGCTGGTAGAGCGGATTCTCAAGAAGTCACCGAACTTGGTGTTCTATGACGATAATAAGGCTATGATCGGTGTCGTGCGATCGGGGAGGAACCCCACGATGCGCCACCTTGAGAGAAGCCATGGTGTTAGCATTTCGTGGATGCATGAGATGTTCACACGTGATTACATGTACTTGGCGTATGAGGTCACCGACAGGATGGCGGCCGATATTTACACCAAGGCGTTCATTGATGGGCGCAAATGGAAACATGCATGTTTGCAGATTGGTCTACTTGACCCGAGCTTGCTGTCTGACCCGGATACCCTCAAGGCGCTCACACCCACGTGTGATCCCATAAAGGGGACCATGCAAACCGCTTCGGGGACAGTTGACGGAGTTCCAACATTTCCGTACACACACATACCGATCATGCCCCCGGACCTATGGTGGTCTGGATTAACATCTAAAGAGGGATTGCATGAGCATGTAGGACATGATCCGGTTGTTGTTGCCAAGGGACCCAGATTGATGCGTGTGAAACCTCCACTCGCGGTTATGACACCGTTTGGGAGCAAGTGGCTTCGTTCCACTTGGTTTCTGAAGAATGGGTCGTGGCTCAAGGTTGAGGATAGAGTTGACCCGGGGCTACAATGTGTGCGAATTGATGGTTGGGTTGAACGCGCAGTTTGGCAGTTTCATCCCGTACCGGTCGCTGCACCGGCGCGGGAACGGTCTCCACGACCTCGACCAATTCACGTCGGGTCCGGGGATGTTGACATGCAGTCCGTGCTGGCCGCATTTGTTGAAGAACTGTCGAACGAGCGCATAGAGTTGAAGTGTGTTAACGACCTCGCTTTGGAGACGTTGCTCCGATTGAAATTGCTCATGCGTTGTCTGCATATCAATCACGAGCAGCTTGTCCCTGGTCGTTGTTTTGTTCCGTATCGCATTGCGGTGAAGCACAAGCCTCAGTTAGCGCCGGGTATTGAACTCGCGATGGTCAAACACGACGGTGGTGTGCTTCGCGCTCCTGTTCATGTCTCGCTTCCTGGTATGAGAACTCGCACAGTCGTCACTCTTTACAGTGTTGACTTGGCTCGGCCCATCGTGCTGATGGCATGTTCCGAACCGCGTAACTGGTTCACTGCTCTTGCCCGCCATGACGGGCCGCAGGTTGTCACCATAACCCTGGTTGATGACTTACTGAGCGAGTACGGGGGGAGATTCGCCAGACATGTGCTTACCAAACCTTCCGATTTGTTGTTCTTCGCCGGGCCTTGCACGGGGGGATCATCATGGGCACGCCTCAACAAGACTCGCGGAATTGACACCGCAGAGAAAATCGAGGCCAAACAAAGAGAATTTTGGAGATTATTTGAACGGTTCGTTGAAATTAAACGGCATGCCATGACTAAACGAGCTGCGATTTTGTTTGAGTTGCCTGGAAGTTGTGATTATTGGAAAGATGAGAGACTGCATGAGGTCGTGCAAGATGGGACTAGTCACGAGTTTGATGGGTGTCGCTATGGCTTGAAACAAAGATTTGCAAAGAAACCCATGCCAATCAAGAAACCATGGAGAGTTGTCTCATGGAACTTTGAACTTGGTGGCTCGTTGTCTAAGAAATGCAATGGAAACCATGAGCATGGACCTTGTGCTGGTCGTGAAACCAAAGAAACCCAGTTGTACACGTCAATAATTGCGGGTGTGATCCTTCGCCGTTTTCGTGCTCGAGCAAGGTGCCTCAAACCGGCACCGTTGAAACTCGCTCTTGCTTGCAGTACGCGAAGGAGATCGCGGAAGCACCAAGCTACTGCGAGCGAAATCTGCACCACCCCAACTGCACAACCGAGGTGCTGGGACAGTCCCGAACCTCTGGTGCATACGGGGAGCTGGGTCAGTCCCGAACCCCAAGCTTCAAGAAGGAGCTGGACGAGTTCGTCACCTCAATCTGAAGCTGGGATCATATTGGGACAATTCCGTGGCTTCATTTGCAGCTGCTTATTTTGGGTTTTCCTGGTTCTGGAGAATATCATCAAGATGACTGCCATTCCGAATGTCGTCAATACGAATGAGTTCTTCTGCGTGCCTGTTGGGAAATCTAGGCAAGCAGCAATCTTCTTGGGAAATTTGGTGAAGAACGCCATCGAGGAAGGCAAGAGGATGCCCAAGAGGATGGAGATGAGCAGCGACCTGGGTACGTGCGTGAAGTGGATCGAGGACATAGGCGTCCCCGCTATTTATGCATACTCTGCATACTACTCTGCCAAGGGCCGCGGGATGATGAAAGGTGAAGGGCAGTCTATGAGGGTTGCCTTAGAGTTCATCAGCAAAGTTTTCGGACAGCTTTCTGCCGACGAATGCATGCTTGGATGGAGGGAATTCTGCAGCAAGGGAAAGAAGATCGTGTCGGCGCTGAACCAACTTTGCGGTGAGGCAATGATGCTGGCGAAGAACCCCGAGTTGCTCAACGTAACCAAGTACTGCATGGAAGGGGCGGATATGTTGAGATCAATCGCGAACATCTGGGATCTCGCATTAGGCGTGGCCGAGGACAACGATGAACGGTCGTTCAAAGCAGCATTCCACCAGAACACCCCGGTTGGGGAGGTGTACAAAGAATTCATCAGCGACGAGTCATCTAGGGCTTCGTCATCGAGAAGGTGGAGGAGCTCCGAGGAGTTCCAGACGACTGCAGAGTTTGAGAGGCACGACCGGAGAATCGCAAGATACAGGGATCGAAACTGGGGGAAAGTGTTCACGTTGTGCGTGATCAAGGCTCCCAAGATCGACTCCTACGGTCGTGGTTCCAAGGACGACTACCAGAAGAATTGGGACCTTGGGTTGGTCTACCAGAATGAGCTGCAGGCATCGATGAAGAACCTCGCATATGCACTGAGGAGGGATGAGAATGCCAGCCAGAACAACCTATTGCGCTGGATGATCTGTGGGTCAACCCCCAGTGAAATCTCTGACGCGTGCATCGGAGCGGTCAATTCGCTCATGTGCGTCTCTTTCATCATGAGGAGATTGCAGCCATTGCTCGGTGAGAAGGACTCCAAAGATCAGTCGTATGCAGCTTATTTCCGTCCAGACAAAAGGGAGCTGAACGATCTCTACCGGGAGATTGAGTACGCCAGGGATTTCCTGTGGTGCATCGATATGATCTATGAGTCGAAGCTGCCTGCGATGAACATCAACTCCATCAGTTTGGCACCGCACGCGGCTGACAGGGCCGCTGAGAACCAAGATCGGCGCAAGTGGGTAAGCTGGATGAAGGAGATCGAGAAGAAGGCCGAGAAGGACGTCATGATCGAATTCTTCCAGAATAAATACTGCACGATTCATGAAATCGAGAGGGAACTGGAGAAGTACCCCGAGGATTTCGTGGTTGGGGAAGAGCCGACATGGTGGGTGATGGGCTCATCGAAGACGGAGCCGCCGCGGAAGACGGAGCGACAGCAGAAGTCGGCATCAAGCTCCGGACAAAGGAGTCAACCCGCTGGTGGGTCAGTCCCCCAGCCGGGAGCTCCAAGTGGGGGGTCGCAAGCCAGCGATGCTGTCAAGATCGACAACGAGATCATCGACTCCATTTTCCGAATGAACTCTGGCGGTGACGACGACAGATGGGTAATTATCAACCCAACTGATGGACATGATACCTACACTTCATTCGAAGGGGGTACCACTTTGGGCGGAGCGACTGTCAATGTGAAATTCAACATAGACAACAATACGGGGAACCCAATCATACAAACTGTATTTGGGCCGTGTCTTGCAGAAGGCAAGAACGCAACATATTGGGAGTGTATGCTGAGATGCCTGACCTCTTCGCTATTGAACTTCGAGGAGAAGACCAGCGCGGAGAAGATCATTCTTTCCTATGTTGGGAAGGGAAATGCGGCATGGCTACAGCTGTATGCTTTCTTGTGTGCCCAATCAGGATGCTTGATTACTGGACGCCTTCCGGGCGCCAAAGCCATCAACGCGTTGATTCAGGCGGAGAAGAACCCGGACAACGCACCTGGACAGTTGAACCGGATTATCAATAGGCAGAAGAGGAGCCCAATTGGCGAGGCGACGATTCGCGACATGATGATCCACAAGAAGAGCTTCTTGGTCCTGGATTGGCCCCTGAGGGCCGTCAACTCGAAAGGGAGCACGAAGACCTTCCAGATGATGGTCAACGAACAGGGATGGACAAACATCGAGGAGAGATAATACTATGGGTCGAGTGAGCAAGTCTCCTCACCCAACGACACGTTGAATATCATCTCCCGATTGCAGAAGCTGGATAAGCTCATCGCTGAACGGCGGAGGCGAGACATGGTTGACTCACCAATGTCGGTGCACATCTGGATGTCGCTATATGATTGGGTGTGCATGAGAGGATGCGGATGGCAGGTGACCGCCAACCCCATCATCGACTACCTGCAGAAGGCGATATCTGACCTCGTCAACACATGCAAGGGCCTGGTCGTGGTGTGCGTGTATCGCGATGTTGCTTTCCATGGTGGAAGAGGGGACTTGGGGACGATCGCCAACAAGGTTAGCGAGATCTGCAAGGCGGCAGGCGCGCTGGTGACCGAGAACGATCGCCTGTGGCGCGTGGTCCATGCGCTCACAGGAAAGAACTACCAGATCCCTGGGAGCTCGAACTTGCAACACTTCCTCCTGAAGCGACTGCTGATTGAGAAATCCATCGATGCGGTCGCACCAAGCAACGCGTTTGTGTGTGAGCTGGAGGGGACGTGCATAAACGGGCCCGACCTTCGATTCAACATCCCGAAGAACATGGAGGAATCGAAGGTGAAATTCGAGTACAAGCCGACCTTCACTGCACAGTCGAAGAGGAAACAAGAGCAGCAAGCTGAAGGACACGGCGAGCAGGATGCTTTTGGGAAAGCCGATATCGGTGATCAACGTCTTCGATGGTATACGGTCACGGAGCTCAGCAAGTTTATCTGCGAACTTTGCACTAAAGAGATGCAGATGAGCAAGTCGAAGGTGCTCGGACCGAATTCGAAGTACAATCCCTCCTCTTGCGTGAACTGTTGCGCGAACTGGAACGCGGACACGAACGGTATTGCAATGTCTGTCGAGGGGAAGAAAATGTACACGCGCCTCTTCGCGGAATGCGTGGTGGCAATCCCCGACCTTCAAAACCTCATGGTGGACGTCAACAATATCCAGGCCATGATCACGATCATACGGGAGCTCGTGTATTCAAGGCTGAAGATGGAGCTTTCTCACGTGGGATTCGTGAGCATGACTGTGGATCAAGCAGCGCAGTTCTACAACAACGGTCACGGGAAGCAATTGTGCGCATCCCGGGATGTGATCGTGTGCAAGAATTCCGAGGGAGTCGAGGAGAGGATGTCTATCTTCGTGATAGGCAAGGATCTTGGCAATGTGGCATATTCGTCATGGATCAAGAGTGTGCTCGACCAAGGAACGATGTATGAACTCCTGGGACAAACCACGAACGAGGAATCCTTGGGAGACGTCGTCGAGATGGTGTTGGGATTCTTTGAGGTGATGTCGTACTTCCAGCACGAACTGCAACTGTGGAAGGATGCATGGAAGATCAAGAGGGAGTTCGAGCAGTCAATAGTGCGACACCTCGCTGGGAACGTGACCCACACGACGGGCCAGAACGGAAAGCGGAACAGACCGTCCGCACAGCTCGGCGTGCCCACGAAGGAGGTGCTTGACATCATGAACAAGGTCAAGCCCAGACATCCACGATCCCTGATCGCCGAGCCCTCTGCACAAGGTTCCAAGAGAAAGGCCACGGAGGGCGAAGATGAGGGTCTTGGTCAAGCACCAGACCCGAGTCGAAGTTCTCAAGCCAATACTGAAAAGGAAGACAAGAAGCAGCGAGTGATCGACGGGCGGAGAGCGGCACTAGGATTCCTGGAGTCAATGGAGATGTGCATGGGAGATATGGGGATCTGTAAGAAGTGCGCGAACCTGGCCCACGACGGCGACTGCAAGGACATTGAAGAGGCTGCTGGAAATGAGAAGGCGATGAAGGTGCTCCGTGAGCTACTCAGCAGTGACCCTGTTTCATCCGATGAAGACATGGGGGATACGGAGGAACCGTCCTCATCAACGTCCAAGGGAAGAAAGAAAGGGGGACAAGCAGGGAAAGAAACAATTGAGATGTACAGCTACACTATTAATTTGGTGGAAATGGCTGACACGGCTGAGGGAGGAGAGCTACAATGTGGTGGCGTCGACCTCACCTACAACCCGTGCGGGGACAACAGGACATTCAAGAAGACGCTTGAGATGGGATGCGACACCATCCCGTGCTACATCCAGAAGTATGGCGATGTGAGTGATGTGCACTTGCCATGGGCGTATGCGTCCATCGTTGACCCCAAATACTTTCCCAAAGGTGCAATCCTTGAGCAAGTGGATGTGATGCAGCTTGGCAAGAGTGTCAACTTCTGCATTGCTCCTTTCGACGGTGCTCCACTTTGCAGGATTGGTGATGATCGCTCGGTATTTACTACAAAGGACCAAGCAAACCAGCTATCTCACGACCTATGCAGAGTCCTTCGACACAAGATCGGCAATTGCCGAGGAAGTGCTTTCAGGTGCGACGAGGGTGGATGGGTCGACATTGATGCTGTCATGGACGACCGGAACAACGACATATTCCCACCATACACCACGAGAGCGAAACGATACATGGGCATCATGGAGGTGATCAAGTGGCAGGAATCCGGAAGCAGTAAATCGAGATTCCAGGTTTTGGCAGCAAGGTTTCCGAGCATCATGAACCCGAACGACACGAGGGCGGCCAGGGAGGAAATGAACGAAGCTGGCGTGGATCGGGACGACATCGACAGGATGTTCAACAGATGCGATGGATGGTACAGACCTTGGTGCATCCGAGTCACAACCGGTCACTGTGATTTTGGATTCATGAGCTCATCCGCACTGGCGAATAGGTATTCCGCAAGAATGGGTGATTCTCTCGGAGGAGCATTCCATGTGACGTATGTGGAAAACCTGCCAAGCATCGTACGCTGTGGGTTAGTCCCCGGCGGAATCGATGGCGGCAACAGGCTAGCATTGCACTTCGGGGCGTTTGCTCCATGGGATGAGATGAACGTGGCGACGAAGACAACGCTACGGACCGTGAGGAGAGGGGATCCGATTGCGATCATCTATATTCCCAGTGCAACCCTCGCGCGGTATGGGGCTGGAGTCGCGGCTAATGGGACTTTCATGGTCTTTGACGTGATCCCGTTCTATGAGGTCAAGTCCATTTGGATTGGCAAAAGCAATGGAGGGAAGCGCCTGGAGTACGCTGACATCAAGAGGGCGTACTCGAAGGGTGTGGAGAACGAGATCTGCCCTGGCTTTGTCAACTCTTCCCAAGAGTCGGCTGCGATGTTCCTCCAGAACGTCGCAAAGATCAGCGAGAGGATGCCGGAGACTGAGACAGGTGCCGATAATCTGCACTACAGCGTTGACATGGTTAATCGTGCTTGCGAACTCTATCGAAACAACAAGATGGAAGAGTTCAACGCACAGGTCAACGAGGTCCGGGACGAAGTCAGCAAAGTCGTCATCCTAAATGATGAGACACGGGAAGGACTGAGGTGCCGAATATGTCCATCATGTGCGACCGCGATCCCCACCTGCTTCTGCTTATGCCTGGAGTGCGAAGCGCAACTGATATCCATCGGAAGATACTACATTCACATCAAATCCGATGACGAGGAGGACAACCAAAACCCCAACGTCTCTGGAGATGCCAGGCGTGCACAGGAAGAAGCTAACCACGATGCGGCAGCACAGGAGGATGAAGACGAAGCGGAGGAAGTTCCGGGAGAAGATGACGAAATGGACACGCAAGGATATACATCCGGCTATGCGTCAGAAGAAGAAGACAGCGGTTGGCATTACCGCGACACTGATCTGGCGTCACGGGACATTATAAGTTCCCAACGGATGGCGATCTGCCTTGACGAGCCGCGTGAGGCTCAGTACATGGCAGGATTTATCGCACTCCAGATGTCCATGATGTGGGGGATGTTCGAGGGTGGTGAGGAGAGAACGATGAATGCCAAGCTCGAGGGGAGAGAGGGCTGCCCTTACCACAATGATTTCAAGAGGTACCCCAACATCACTGAGCACGATCAGGAAGGTATACTTTTGCCATCAACAACAACGAAGATTTCTCAGTCGGAGAATGTTCGGACAAGAGCCTTCCGATCGGTTGAGGAGCGTGACGAATATATTCGTATGATGGTGTGCAAATGCGAGGGACTTTACACATTCTACAAGCTGTGGATTGCAGCAAGAATCCTCGATGTCACCAAGGAAGAAATGAAGCTCCTGGTCAAGGACCGAGTGCAACCGGTGGGTGATATTATTTTCAGATGTTTTGCACTAGCTTTCAACTGTAAGTATATATCATTCGTGAGGGATGGCCTGAACCTTGGCAAACATGGTTACACGGTCAACGTGAGCGCCATCATCTCGGCCGTCGACCCGAACAAAAGCGACACACCCCTGCTGGATTGGTGCCTTCGGAAAGGGCACTGGTTGCCAGAGGACTACAACAAGAAGTGTGTCCGGGCACGAGAAGCCCAGAAGAACTTGGACGAGGAGTTCCGTCGACGCACTCACAGACTGTCCATTGGGGACCGGTTTGCGTAGTGAAGATGTTGATTGCGGCACGATGTGGGTTAGTCCCCATCTGTTGCTTGCGTCTCATCAACACCATTGAGACGGAACGACTCTACATTATGATATGATTTCATATATCCAAGTTGAATGGATGTGTACATGGTTACATACTCCGATGACTATGACGCTCTGGATATTCATGGATGGGACTATTACCTTATAGATGATATCTTTTCATTATTTATGCATTGTCCATGGTATCTGGAATGGCTATGATTTGCATTGATTA
Organism: Effrenium voratum; assembly: GCA_963377175.1. Classification (NCBI taxonomy): domain Eukaryota; class Dinophyceae; order Suessiales; family Symbiodiniaceae; genus Effrenium; species Effrenium voratum. The sequence goes on along the minus strand of CAUJNA010003588.1, from coordinate 488,856 downwards.
CTCACCGATGTTTCTTTGCCGGAGATATGCAGACCGATCACAAGCGGGCGCGTCTGGTGGACTTTTGTGGCCAACCCATTTATGGATGACTGCTGCGCGATGCGCAAATGCGGCAGCTGGAATGTTCACTGGCGGTCAAGTGAAGTGGCCACAGTGTATTATATACACCTGCATATGGATGTGTGCTTCGATTGGAGGATGAATGTTTCACTTTTCGCACAATCGAACCCGGCATGTTTCACAGCGAATGAACGGTGTAGTGATAGCAAGTAAAAGAATGCACGACACGATTTCGTAGTTGAAGCAGTGGCCAGTGGAACGTTTTGTGGTGTTTGGACCGCATGATGAACAATGCGACCCAAATGGGGGATGTTAAAACCCTCTAGGCCCCGTGCCGAAATTGGGTAGCTGTTCTGAGGTCCTTGTTGGTGTTGCTTCCCAAGTTCCATTGATAGCCATTTGGCTCAAGACACAATTGAGGTTCAAGATCTGATGTGTGACTGCATCAACCAACATACCAAAAACCAAATATTAACGCAGACCTACGTGATCGGCCTTAAGAGCAAAAAAACAACTGTTGCGCTGCAGTCCGTCAGGACCATGGTGTAACTGAATTGCATTTCCCTTCTCCTCTCAACGTTTACACGGGTTCGGCGATAACGGCATCGTTCCGTATACACCTTACACGTGGTTGGTTATTACCAGCTTGAGGGTTCGGTGCATAGCGTCCCACGGGGACTCACCTTGCCGTCTCTTTGACAGGTTATCAGCCCATTTAAACTTTTCAATCACGGTTTAACCTTGTTACCCACAGTCTTTTATGTTGTCTTCATCCTGTTAGGTTTTTTCATTACATTTCTTTCATGATGTCAAACCTAACAAATGAGTATATTGCCATCAAGTTTAATCCGCTATTATCCCTAAACCTGCTAATGACATCTTTCCAAAATTCTTCGTTTTCATCAACTGGTGGCAAAGGGTGTCTTTTGATGAAATCCTTTTTTTTGTTTAACTCTTCTTCTAATTCCTTTCTATAACTGTCATTCTCATTATCTTCTTCGTTTGATAGCGTCCAGTTTGATAAGTCAGCAATCACTCCGACATTTTCTAAATTCAAGTCCTCTAATCTTATTCCAGCCATATTTTCACTTAATATAATAAGTTAATATTTCTTTAAGTAGTTTTTATTTTATGTTAAGGGGCGGGGTTTATGTTGATAAAAATATTTTCTATCAATTTAGTATAATGGCGAGAATAACAAAAGACCAAGTAATCAGCAACATCTATTACGACTTAGACGAGGGTTTCGGAAGCACACAAGCGACACACAAGAAGGCAAAGGAAGAAGACCCAACAATAACATTAGACGATGTAAAGTCTTTCTTAAAGAAACAACCAAATAAACAAATCAAACATTATAGAAGTACTAATTCCTATACCGCTCCATTCGCACGATTTGAATACCAAATAGACATAATGCATATGTCACCTTTAGCAAAAGACAAGAACGTTCCACAGTATGCTTTAGTCGTGATTGACATCTTCAGTAAATTAGCAGATGTAATACCGATGGAGGAAAGAGACGGAGAGCACGTTTTGAAGGCGTTGAGAGCAAGTTTTAAAAAGATGGGTTATCCGATGTCCGTATATTCTGATGACGATGGCGCGTTTGCAACTAAAAATCAAGTTCAGGATTTCTTCAACAGTGAAGGAATAAACCACATCGTCATGAAGACCCAGGCAAATGTAGCCGAGCGTTTTATTAGAACGATGAAAACCAAAATTCACGATAGAGTTAGGTTTAACAACATGAAATGGACCGACGCCCTAACACCAGCATTGAAACAGTATAACAGCACATCACACTCATCAACAAGGATGACACCGACCGAAGCACACAAGGACGACAATGAAATAAATGTAAAGGTCAATCTTAAACTACGAGAAAAAAACAAAAGAAAGTATCCCAGAATGGAGAAGAACGACAAGGTAAAAGTGTTCCAAAAGAAAAGGGGTAGTTACACCGACAGAAAGGAGTATAACTCTAAATGGTCTAATAAGATATTCAATGTTGATAAAATTGAATCTGATATTATGGGTAGTAAAACTTACAAAGTAGCAGGAATAAACAAACCGCTTTTGAGACACGAAATTTTGTTAGTTAATGATTAGACGTATTTCTTGGTGCCTTCTTTATACTTAACTTGATAGTAATCCAGACTTGATTGTTTAGGTTCTTTTATGACTTTTTCATTCAGCTTTTTAACATAAATGTTTGGTTTATTTTTGTATTCGCGCCTGTCTCTATTTACTTCTTTTGCTTGACAATTGTTATTGTTATTATATGTAGGTTTAATATTCATGCTCTTTAAGATGTTAAGTATGTTTTCATTTTGCTCCAACACTTTTTCTAATCTTGGAAACAACAACTCTAAACTACTGTCAATGTTCACTAAATGTTCCTCCATATATACTAAATTATAAAACTAAACTTTTAAAACTAAATGTTGCAATTATGTTAAATCTACTCTTTAAATACTAATTTTTCATCATTTCACGTATAGTTTCCTGTGTTTCCCTATCACAATTATCGGATGGTGATGCATGTCTTCCCCATTTGATAGCAATATTATGAACAGCTGTTTCTAAGTTGATACTTTCTTTGGTTTTATCAATATTCATTTTCTTATCATTTTTACATATTTTAAAAGTTGTGGGAAAACACGAACATTTACAGTTTCCTTTCTTTTGAATTTCTAATTCATTTTTCATTTCTAGCATCTTTTTACACATTGGACAAGCCAACTCAATAACTGATGTTTCTTTAACAATTTCTTCTTTTTCTTCATCAGTTGAAGAAACAACTGGCTCGGTCTTATTCTTTTTCCTTTTTTTCCTTCCCATCTATATTAATATTTATATTTTTAATATTGTATTCCTAACTTAATTAATTCTAATGAATAATAACAACATTTCTTAATTTTATTATCGGTTATTATTACTTGTTCTATATTTTACTTTATCTATTATATCAATATAATCTGAATAACTTCCCTAAATTATCAGTTTCGGACACGGTGAAAATATACCAAACAGGAAAAGGTAATTATACATCGAGGAAAGGGACCAACCCAAAGTGGACAGAAAGAAGATACAAAATAGAAAGGATAGAAAAAGATATAACATTACAAACATACTATGTCTTGGAAGGATTGAAGAAACATTATTTGCGTCATGAATTATTGATAATTGAAAATTAAAAATAACAATTTAAATTGTATAGTCAATAATATGAATAGAGATTTACCGCCAGATGAAAAAACGAGAGCGGATACTTTAATAATAAAATCTATTCAAGAATGTGTAACGAGAATAGAAAAGTTAGAAAATCAAAAATCGGACAAACTATTATATAAATTACCCGCGTTGAATTTATGCAACGCTTCATTGATTTAATTTGATAATATTAATCTGATTTATTAATAGAATTAATTGTAAACCTATGAAGAAAATTTACTAATAAAACTTTGTCTTTCATCATTGATGGCTTTAATAAGTATTTGTTCACTTGTAATGAAATAAAATTAACCATATTACGGCTATACACTAATTTAGTTTCATGAAGGTCTTTATTAAGAAAATAAATATCGAATAAATTTGTTGATGTTAAAGTACGATTACGAACATGATTCAAACATGTAAATGAGGTAGATGTAACAAATATCTCATATTCAATTACTATTTTTAATGGTTGTTGTTTTTGGTGTAATTTATCTAACTCACTTAAGTTAAAAATATATGATAAATCATTTTTTATAATGATATTATCAATTTCAAAATATTGTGTATTCTTTAATTTGTAAGACTTTTTCACTGGTTTACATTTATTCACATAATTTTTAATAATATTATTATTTTTTATTTTTAATAATCTAACATCACCTAAATTATAAGATAATACAAGGTTTTTAATGTCTAATGGTAAATCATAAAATACATAATACATTTAAATCTTTATTCTATTTTACATGCTTTTTCAAATCTAACATAAAAAATATTATTAACATCTTTAGAGTTCATATTGACATAAACGAAGGAGTAGGGCTTATCATCTACCGCTTTATGATACATATTTAACAGATGCTCTTTATCAACGATGGCAGAGTTTTCCTCAATGAATGACATTAACTCTGATACATTCTTTAACTTGAAGATATACAACGAACTTCAATTCAACCTAATGATTGGTGCAAGGACACGATATTTTTGAACGCTTCAACAAAAACTAATGGCGTCGTGTCTACCTCTCGTTGCCAGTCCATGAAGTAACTTACTATATCTAACAAATTTAGGGTCGTCTGCAAAATCATCAACTATGATTAAAATTGAATGTAGTTTCTTCATCTTCTGTTCTTTCATATAATGAATTATCTTTCTTTGTGTGTTAATGATTTCTTCCAGTTCTTCAGGTTGGTAGGTGTCATAATATAACTTTTCTTTTTCATCATCAACCTTCATATTATCTTTTTGATATTTCTTGACTTCAACGAAGGTAGGGTCATTATGAACCGACTGGCTAAAAATGAATATACGGGCGAAGCAGTCCCTATAAACATTTAGGATAAGGTTTTGAATTAAAACTGTTTTGCCACCCGTTGATGAAGCAACAACAATTGAGCGAAAAGGTAGTTTTGGTACATGTTCATATTTAGATTGGTTGAAATCGTAATCAGTTATATTTATTGGTTTTATTATTGGAACATCAGACATAATAAAATAATATTAAAGTTATTTAGGAAATTTTTTATATTTATTATTTTATATATGAATAGAAGTTATTCAGATCATATTGATATAATAGATAAAGTAGAAAATATAGAACAAGTTGTTATAACTGATAATAGATTTAAAAAAGTATGCTATTTTGTTTTAGAATTAATTAAGTTTGTGATACAATATATTAAAAATATAAATATTAATATAGATGGGAAGAAAGAAAAAGAATAAGACTGAACCAGTTGTTTCTTCAACTGATGAAGAAATTGTTAAAGAAACATCAGTTATTGAGTTTGCTTGTCCAATGTGTAAAAAAATCTTAGAAATGAAAAATGAATTAGAAATACAAAAGAAAGGAAACTGTAAATGTTCGTGTATTCCGACAAGTTTCAAAATAAGTAAGAATGATAAGAAAATGAATATTGATAAAACTAAAGACAGTATAAACTTAGAAACAGATGCTCATAATATTGCTATACGATTTGGGAGGGGAGTTACTCCATCAGATAATGGTGATAAGGAAACTCAGGAAACTGTTAAACAAATAATGAACAATTAGTATTTAAAGAGTAGATTTAACATAATTGCAACATTTAGTTTTAAAAGTTTAGTTTTATAATTTAGTATATATGGAGGAACATTTAGCGAACATTGACAGTAGTTTAGAGTTGTTGTTTCCAAGATTAGAAAAAGTGTTGGAGCAAAATGAAAACTTACTGAAAATCTTAAAGAGCTTGAATATTAAACCTACATATGATAACAATAACAATTATCAAGCAAAAGAAGTAGATAGAGACAGTAGCGAATACAAAAATAAACGAAACATTTATGTTAAAAAACTGAATGAAAAAATCATAAAAGAACCTAAACAATGAAGTCTGGATTACTATCAAGTCAAGTATAAAGAAGATACCAAGAAATACGTTTAATCATTAACTAACAAAATTTCGTGTCTCAAAAGCGGTTTGTTTATTCCTGCTACTTTGTAAGTTTTATTACCCATAATATCATATTCAATTCTATCAATATTGAATATTGTATTAGACCATTTAGAGTTATACTCCTTTCTGTCGGTGTAATTACCCCTTTTCTTTTGGAACACTTTTACCTTGTCGTTCTCCTCTATTTTGGGATACTTTCTTTTGTTTTTTCTCGTAGTTTAAGCTTGACCTTTACATTTATTTCATTGTCGTCCTTGTGTGCTTCAGACGGTGTCATCCTTGTTGATGAGTGAGATGTGCTGCTATACTGTTTCAATGCTTGCGTTAGGGCGTCGGTCCATTTCATGTTGTTAAACCTAACTCTATCGTGAATTTTGTTTTTCATCGTTCTAATAAAACGCTCGGCCACATTTGCGTGGGTCTTCGTAACGATGTGGATTATTCCTTCACTGTTGAAGAAATCCTGAACGTGATTTTTAGTTGCAAACGCTCCGTCGTCATCAGAATACACGGACATCGGATAACCCATCTTTTTAAAGCTTGTTCTCAACGCCTTCAAAACGTGCTCTCCGACTCTTTCCTCCATCGGTATTACATCTGCTAATTTACTGAAGATGTCAATCACGACTAAAGCATACTGTGGAACGTTCTTGTCTTTTGCTAAAGGGGACATATGCATTATGTCTATTTGATATTCATATCGTGCGAATGGAGCGGTATAGGAATTAGTTCCTCTATAATTTTTGATTTGTTTATTTGGCTGTTTCTTTAAGAAAGACTTTACATCGTCTAATGTTATTGTTGTGTCTTCTTCCTTTGCCTTCTTGTGTGTCGCTTGTGTGCTTCCGAAACCCTCGTCTAAGTCGTAATAGATGTTGCTGATTATTTGGTCTTTTGTTAATCTCGCCATTATATTAAATTGTTAGAAAATATTTTTTCAATATAAAGCCCCACCCCTTAACATAAAATAAAAAACTACTTAAAGAAATATTAACTTATTATATTAAGTGAAAATTATGGCTGAAATAAGATTAGAGGACTTGAATTTAGAAAATGTCGGAGTGATTGCTGACTTATCAAACTGGACGCTATCAGACGAAGAAGATGATGATAATGACAGTTATAAAAAGGAATTAGATGAAGAGTTAAACAAAATAAAGGATTTCATCAAAAGACACTCTTTGCCACCAGTTGATGAAAACGAAGAATTCTGGAAAGATGTCATTAGCAGGTTTAGGGATAATAGCGGATTAAACTTGATGGCGATATACTCATTTGTTAGGTTTGACATCATGAAAGAAATGTATGAAAACCTAACAGATGAAGACATCATAAAAGACTGTGGTAAAAAGTTAAACCGTGATGGAAAGTTTAATGCAATGATTATGTCAAGAGTCGGCAACGGTGAGTCCGTGGGGCCGCTATGCACCGAACTCAAGCTTTAATACCAATACCACGTGGAAAGGATGGATACGGAGATTGCCCGTTATAGCACGAACCCGTCGTGGAGCTTGTAAGGGTAGAAGGAATGGTAGTTACACAGTGGTCCTGACGAATGCACGCAAGCAGTTGTTTTCGCTATTAATGCCGATCAACCGTGGGCGTAGGTATGCTTCACACATCAGATCTTGAACCTCCATTGTGTCTTGAGCCATGGCGATCAATGGGATCCTGGGGAAGCAACAACAACACAGGACTTAGAACAGGCTACCACATTTCGACACGGGGCCTTGAGGGTTTTAACATCCCCTTTGGGTCGGCTATTGTTTTCATCATGCGGTCCAAAACACCACAAAACGTTCACTGGCCACGGCTTCAAACTACGATATCGTGGTCGGTGCTTTCTGTGTAGCGGTTTTACTTGCTATCACTACACAGTTCATTCGTTGTGAAACATGCCGGGTTCGATTGTACGAAAAGTGAAACATTCATCCATCAATCGAAGCGCACTCCCATATGCAGGTGTATACAATACACGATTGTCATGTCATTTGACCACCAACGAACGATCCAGCTGCCGCATTTGCGCATCGCGCAGCTATCATCCATAAATGGGTTGGCCACAAAAGTCCATCAGAGGGGCCTGCTCGTGATCGGTCTGCATATTTCCGGCAAAGAAATATCGGTGAGTAATCAATGCAGAGGCATATCATAGCCTTTCCGATCTCCATGGAGGCACCTTTGTGTGGAAAAAGATATCAATCTATAAGGTATAGTTCCCATCGATGAAATATCCAGAGCGTCATGCAGTTCGTCGGAGTATGTAACCATGTACACATCCATTCATCTTGGATATATGAAATCATATCATAATGTAGAGTCGTTCCGTCGCAATGGTGTTGATGAGACGCAAGCAACAGATGGGGACTAACCCACATCGTGCCGCTTATTCCAGATCTTCACTACGGCTATACCGGTCCCCAATGGGACAGGTCTGTAGAGTGCGCTCGACGGAATCCTCGTCCAGTTATTCTGGGATTTCTCGTTTGAACGGACACACTTCTTGCTTGTTAGTCCTCTGGCAACCAGTGCCCTTTCGAAGGCACCATTTCCAGCAGGGGTGGTCCGCATTTGTTCGGGGGTCCGACGGCCGAGATGATGGCGCTTCACGTAGACGGTATAATCCATTGTTTGCCAAGGTTCAGGCATCCCTCACGAATGATATTTACTTTTTACAGTTGAAAGCTAATTGCAAAGCATCTGAATTTATATCACCCTACCGGGGGTGCACTTCGGTCCTGACATTGGGCTTCATTTCTTTCCTTGGCAACATCGACGGATTCTCGCTGCAATCCACAGACTTGTAGAATGTGCAGTTTGTAGAATGTATATAGTCCCTCGCATTTGCACACCATCATACGAATATATTCTTCACGCTCCTCAACCGATCGGAAGACCCTTGTCCGAACATTCTCTGATTGAGAAATCTTCAGTGCTGTTGATGGCAAAAGGATACCTTCCTGATCGTGCTCGGTGATGTTGGGGTATCTCTTGAAATCGTTGTGGTAAGGGCAGCCCGTCCTCCCCTCGAGTGCGGCATTCATCGTTCTCTCCTCACCACCCTCGAACATCCCCCACATCTTGGACATCTGGAGTGCGATGAATCCCGCCATGTACTGAGCCTCGCGTGGCTCGTAAAGGCAGATCGCCATCCGGTTGGGGAAACCTTAAAAATTAGAATGTCCGTGACGCCCAGATTCAGGGTCGCCTGGTAATGCCAACCGCTTGTCTTTTTTTGCTGACGCATCAGCCGGATGTATTATCCTTGGCGTGTCCATGTCGTCATCTTCTCCCGGAACTTCCCTTCGCTTCGTCTTCATCCTCCGGTGCTGCCGCATCCGTGGTTAGCTTTCTTGCTGTGCAGTTTGCTAACCCCCCGCCTGGCATCTCCAACAGAAGGTGACAAGGCACCGCTGCCTCCTTTCGTCATCGGAATTTTGATAGTGAATGTAATATCTTCCGATGGAGATTCATTGTGCCTCGCATCCAGGCATAAGCAGAAGCACGTGGGGATTGCGGTCGCGCATGACGGACATATCCGGCACCTCAGTCCTTCCCATGTCTCATCATTCAGGAAGACGACTTTGCTGATTTCGTCCCTGACCTCATTGACCTGCGCATCGAACTCCTCCATCTTGTTGTTCCGATAAAGTTCGCACGCACGATCAACCATGTCCTTGATGTAGTGCAGATTATCGGCACCTGCCTCGGTCTCGGGCATCCTCTCGTTGATCTTTGCGACGTTCTGGAGGAACATCGCAGCCGACTCTTGGGGTGAGTTGACGAAACCAGGACAGATCTCGTTCTTCACACACTTCGAGTACGCTTCGAGTACGCCCTCTTGATGTCAGCGTACTCCAGGCGCTTCCCTCCATTGCTCTTGCCAATCCAAATGGACTTGACCTCATAGAACGGGATCACGTCAAAGACCATGAAAGTCCCATTAGCCACGACTCCAGCCCCATACCGCGCGAGGGTTGCACTGGGAATGTAGATGATCGCAATCGGATCCCCTCTCCTCACGTTCCGTAGCGTTGTCTTCGTCGCCACGTTCATCTCATCCCATGGAGCAAACGCCCCGAAGTGCAATGCTAGCCTCTGTTTGCCGCCAGCAGATCCGCCGGGGATATCCCACAGAGTTACGAATGCTGGCAGGTTTTCCACCATACGTCACATGGGATTGCTCCTCCGAAGTGGAGTAATCACCCAGTCTTGCGGATTACCTATTCGCCAGTGCGGATGTGCTCATGAATCCAAAATCTAATTGTGACGGTTGTTGACTCGGGTGCACCAAGGTCTGTGCCATCCATCGCATTTTCTGTTTGAACATGCCTGTTCGAGGTCGTTCCGATCCACGCCAAGCTTCGTTCATTTCTTCCCTGGCCGCCCTGTGTCGTTCGGGTTCAAGATGCTCGGAATCCTTGCTTATGCCAAAACATGGAATCTTCCCACCCAGTTTTGTGGGATTTCCTGCACTTGAATCACCTTCCATGATGACCTATGTATTCGTTTCGCTCTCGTGGTGTGGTGCATGGTGGGAATATGTCGTTGTTCCGGTCGTCAATGACAGCATCAATGTCGACCCATCCACCCTCGTCGCACCTGAAAGCACTTCCTCGGCAATTGCCGATCTTGTGTCGAAGGACTCTGCATAGGTCGTGAGATAGCTGGTTTGCTTGGTCCCTTGTAGTTAATACCGAGCGATCATCACCAATCCTGCATAGTGGAGCACCGTCGAAAGGAGCAATGCAGAAGTTGACACTCTTGCCAAGTTGCATCACGTCCACTTGCTCAAGGATTGCACCTTTGGGAAAGTATTTGGGGTCAACGATGGACGCATACGCCCATGGCAAGTGCACATCACTCACATCGCCATACTTCGGGATGTAGCACGGGATGGTGTCGCATCCCATCTCAAGCGGCTTCTTGAATGTCCTGTTGTCCCCGCACGGGTTGTAGGTGAGGTCGACGCCACCACATTGTAGCTCTCCTCCCTCAGCCGTGTCAGCCATCTCCACCAAATTAATAGTGTAGCTGTACATCTCAATTATTTCTTTCCCTGCTTGTCCCCCTTTCTTTCTTTCCTTGGACGTTGATGAGGACGGTTCCTCCGTATCCCCCATGTCTTCATCAGATGAAACAGGGTCACTGCTGAGTAGCTCACGGAGCACCTTCATCGCCTTCTCATTCCCAGCAGCCTCTTCAATGTCCTTGCAGTCGCCGTCGTGGGCCAGGTTCGCGCACTTCTTACAGATCCCCATATCTCCCATGCACTTCTCCATTGACTCCAGGAACCCTAGTGCCGCTCTCCGCCCGTCGATCACTCGCTGCTTCTTGTCTTCCTTCTCAGTATTGGTCTGAGAACTTCGACTCGGGTCTGGTGCTTGACCAAGACCCTCATCTTCGCCCTCCGTGGCCTTTCTCTTGGATCCTTGTGCAGAGGGCTCGGTGATCAGGGATCGTGGATGTCTGGGCTTGACCTTGTTCATGATGTCAAGCACCTCCTTCGTGGGCACGCCGAGCTGTGCGGACGGCTTGTTCCGCTTTCTGTTCTGGCCCGTCGTGTGGGTCACGTTCCCAGCGAGGTGTCGCACTATTGACTGCTCGAACTCCCTCTTGATCTTCCATGCATCCTTCCACAGTGGCAGTTCGTGCTGGGAGTACGACATCACCTCAAAGAATCCCAACACCATCTCGACGACGTCTCCCAAGGATTCCTCGTTCGTGGTTTGTCCCAGGAGTTCATACATCGTTCCTTGGTCGAGCACACTCTTGATCCAGGACGAATATGCCACATTGCCAAGATCCTTGCCTATCAAGAAGATGGACATCCTCTCCTCGACTCCCTCGGAATTCTTGCACACGATCACATCCCGGGATGCGCACAATTGCTTCCCGTGACCGTTGTTGTAGAACTGTGCTGCTTGATCCACGGTCATGCTCACGAATCCCACGTGAGAAAGCTCCTTCTTCAGCCTTGAATACGCGAGCTCCCGTATGATCGTGATCATGGCCTGGATATTGTTGACGTCCACCATGAGGTTTTGAAGGTCGGGGATTGCCACCACGCATTCCGCGAAGAGGCGCGTGTACATTTTCTTCCCCTCGACAGACATTGCAAGACCGTTCGTGTCCGCGTTCCAGTTCGCGCAACAGTTCACGCAAGAAGAGGGATTGTACTTCGACTTCGGTCCGAGCACCTTCGACTTGCTCATCTGCATCTCTTTAGCGCAAAGTTCGCAGATAAACTTGCTGAGCTCCGTGTCCGTATACCATCGAAGACGTTGATCACCGACATCGGCTTTCCCAAAAGCATCCTGCTCGCCGTGTCCTTCATCTTGCTGCTCTTGTTTCCTCTTCGACTGTGCAGTGAAGGTCGGCTTGTACTCGAATTTCACCTTCGATTCCTCCATGTTCTTCGGGATGTTGAATCGAAGGTCGGGCTCGTTTATGCACGTCCCCTCCAGCTCACACACAAACGGGTTGCTTGGTGCGACCGCATCGATGGATTTCTCAATTCAGCTGTCGTTGTAGGTGGAAGTGTTGACAAGTTCGAGACTCCAGGGATCTTGTTGTTCTTTCCTTGTGAAGAGCATGGACACGCGCCACAGGCGATCGTTCTCGGTCACCAGCGCGCCTGCCGCCTTGCAGATCTCGCTAACCTTGTTGGCGATCGTCCCCAAGTCCCCTCTTCCACCATGAAAAGCAACATCGCGATTCACGCACACCACGACCAGGCCCTTGCATGTGTTGACGAGGTCAGATATCGCCTTCTGCAGGTAGTCGATGATGGGGTTGGCGGTCACCTGCCATCCGCATCCTCTCATGCACACCCAATCATATAGCGACATCCATATGTGCACCGACATTGGTGAGTCATCCATGTCTCGCCTCAGCGTTTCAGCGATGAGCTTATTCAGCTTCGAAATCGGGAGGATGATATTCAAGTGGCGTTGGGGTGAGGAGTCTTGCTCACTCGACCCATTTGTATGATCTATCCTCGATGTTTGTTCTCCTCGATGTTTGTCATCCCTGTTCGTTGACCATAATTGAAGGTCTTCGTGCTTCCCTTTCGGAAGTTGGACGGCCCTCAGGGGCCAATCCAGGACCAAGAAGCTCTTCTTGTGGATCATCATGTCGCGAATCGTCCCCTCGCCAATGGGGCTCCTCTTCTGCCTATTGATAATCCGGTTCAACTGTCCAGGTGCGTTGTCCGGGTTCTTCTCCGCCTGATTCAACGCGTTGATGGCTTTGGCGCCCGGAAGGCGTCCAGTAATCAAGCATCCTGTTTGGGCACACAAGAAAGCATACAGCTGTAGCCATGCCGCATTTCCCTTCCCAACATAGGAAAGAATGATCTTCTCTGCGCTGGTCTTCTCCTCGAAGTGCAATAGCGAAGAGGTCAGGCATCTCAGCATACACTCCCAATATGTTGCGTTCTTGCCTTCTGCAAGACACGGCCCAAATACAGTTTGTATGATTGGGTACCCCGTCTTGTTGTCTATGTTGAATTTCACATTGACAGTCGCTCCGCCCAAAGTGGTACCCCCTTCGAATGAAGTGTAGGTATCATGTCCAGCAGTTGGGTTGATAATTACCCATCTGTCGTCGTCACCGCCAGAGTTCATTCGGAAAATGGAGTCGATGATCTCGTTGTCGATCTTGACAGCATCGCTGGCTTGCGACCCCCCACTTGGGGCTCCCGGCTGGGGGACTGGCCCACCAGCGGTTTGACTCCTTTGCCCGGAGCTTGTTGCCGACTTCTGCTGTCGCTCCGTCTTCCGTGGCGGCTCCGTCTTCGATGAGCCCATCACACACCATGTCGGCTCTTCCCCAACCACGAAATCCTCGGGGTACTTCTCCAGTTCCCTCTCGATTTCATGAATCGTGCAGTATTTATTCTGGAAGAATTCGATCATGACGTCCTTCTCGGCCTTCTTCTCGATCTCCTTCATCCAGCTTACCCACTTGCGCCGATCTTGGTTCTCAGCGGCCCTGTCAGCCGCGTGCGGTGCCAAACTGTTGGAGTTGATGTTCATCGCAGGCAGCTTCGACTCATAGATCATATCGATGCACCACAGGAAATCCCTGGCGTACTCGATCTCCCGGTAGAGATCGTTCAGCTCCCTTTTGTCTGGACGGAAATAAGCTGTATACGACTGATCTTTGGAGTCCTTCTCACCGAGCAATGGCTGCAATCTCCTCATGATGAACGATACGCACATGAGCGAATTGACCGCCCCGATGCACGCATCAGAGATGTCACTGGGGGTTGACCCACAGATCATCCAGCGCAACAGATTGTTCTGGCTGGCATTCTCATCCCTCCTCAGTGCATATGCGAGGTTCTTCATCGATGTCTGCAGCTCATTCTGGTATACCAACCCAAGGTCCCAATTCTTCTGGTAGTCGTCCTTGGAGCCACGACCGTAGGAGTCGATCTTGGGAGCTTTGATCACGCTCAACGTGAATACTTTCCCCCAGTTTCGATCTCTGTATCTTGCGATTCTCCGGTCGTGCCTCTCAAACTCTGCAGTTGTCTGGAACTCCTCAGAGCTCCTCCACCTTCTCGATGACGATGCCCTAGATGACTCGTCGTTGATGAATTCTTTGTACACCTCCCCAACCGGGGTGTTCTGGTGGAATGCTGCTTTGAACGACCGTTCGTTGTCCTCGGCCACGCCTAATGCGAGATCCCAGATGTTCGCGATTGATCTCAACATATCCGCCCCTTCCATGCAGTACTTGGTTACGTTGAGCAACTCGGGGTTCTTCGCCAGCATCGTTGCCTCACCGCAAAGTTGGTTCAGCGCTGACACGATCTTCTTTCCCTTGCTGCAGAATTCCCTCCATCCAAGCATGCATTCGTCGGCAGAAAGCTGTCCGAAAACTTTGCTGATGAACTCTAGGGCAACCCTCATAGACTGCCCTTCACCTTTCATCATCCCGCGGCCCTTGGCAGAGTAGTACGCAGAGTATGCATAAATAGCGGGGACGCCTATGTCCTCGATCCACTTCACGCACATACCCAGGTCGCTGCTCATCTCCATCCTCTTGGGTATCCTCTTTCCTTCCTCGATGGCGTTCTTCACCAAATTTCCCAAGAAGATTGCTGCTTGCCTAGATTTCCCAACAGGCACGCAGAAGAACTCATTTGCATTGACGACATTCGGATTGGCAGTCATCTTGATGATATTCTCCAGACCCAGGAAAATCCAAAATAAGCAGCCGCAAATGAAGCCACGGAATTGCCCCAATGCGATCCCAGCTTCAGATTGAGGTGACGAACTCGTCCAGCTCCTCCTTGAAGCTTGGGGTTCGGGACTGACCCAGCTCCCCGTATGCACCAGAGGTTCGGGACTGACCCAGCACCTCGGTAGTGCAGTTGGGGTGGTGCAGATTTCGCTCGCAGTAGCTTGGTGCTTCCGCGATCTCCTTCGCGTAATGCAAGCAAGAGCGAGTTTCAACGGTGCCGGTTTGAGGCACCTTGCTCGAGCACGAAAACGGCGAAGGTTCACACCCACAATTATAGACGTGTACAACTGGGTTTCTTTGGTTTCACGACCGGCACAAGGTCCATGCTCATGGTTTCCATTGCATTTCTTAGACAACGAGCTACCAAGGTCAAAGTTCCATGAAACAACTCTCCATGGTTTCTTGATTGGCATGGGTTTCTTGGCGTACCTTTGCTTCAGGCCATAGCGACATCCATCAAACTCGTGACTAGTGCCGTCATGAACAACCTCATGCAGTCTCTCGTCCTTCCAATAATCGCAACTTCCAGGCAACTCAAACAAAATCGCAGCTCGTTTTGTCATGGCATGCCGTTTAATTTCAACGAACCGTTCAAATAATCTCCAAAATTCTCTTTGTTTGGCCTCGATTTACTCTGCGGTGTCAATGCCGCGAGTCTTGTTGAGGCGTGCCCATGATGATCCCCCCGTGCAAGGCCCGGCGAAGAACAACAAATCGGAAGGTTTGGTAAGCACATGTCTGGCGATTCTCCCCCCGTACTCGCTCAGTAAGTCATCAACCAGAGTTATGGTGACAACCTGCGGCCCGTCATGGCGGGCAAGAGCAGTGAACCAGTTGCGTGGTTCGGAACATGCCATCAGCACGATAGGCCGAGCCAAGTCAACACTGTAAAGAGTGACGACTGTGCGAGTTCTCATACGAGGAAGCGAGACATGAACAGGAGCGCGAAGCACACCACCGTCATGTTTGACCATCGCGAGTTCAATACCCGGCGCTAACTGTGGCTTGTGCTTCACCGCAATGCGATACGGAACAAAACAACGACCAGGGACAAGCTGCTCGTGATTGATATGTAGACAACGCATGAGCAACTTCAATCGGAGCAACGTTTCCAAAGCAAGGTCGTTAACACACTTCAACTCTATGCGCTCGTTCGACAGTTCTTCAACAAATGCGGCCAGCACGGACTGCATGTCAACATCCCCGGACCCGACGTGAATTGGTCGTGGTCGTGGAGACCGTTCCCGCGCAGGTGCAGCGACCGGTACGGGATGAAACTGCCAAACTGCGCGTTCAACCCAACCATCAATTCGCACACATTGTAGCCCCGGGTCAACTCTATCCTCAACTTTGAGCCATGACCCATTCTTCAGAAACCAAGTGGAACGAAGCCACTTGCTCCCAAACGGTGACATAACCGCGAGTGGAGGTTTCACACGCATCAATCTGGGTCCCTTGGCAACAACAACCGGATCATGTCCTTCATGCTCATGCAATCCCTCTTTAGATGTTAATCCAGACCACCATAGGTCCGGGGGCATGATCGGTATGTGTGTGTACGGAAATGTTGGAACTCCGTCAACTGTCCCCGAAGCGGTCTGCATGGTCCCCTTTATGGGATCACACGTGGGTGTGAGCGCCTTGAGGGTATCCGGGTCAGACAGCAAGCTCGGGTCTAGTAGGCCAATCTGCAAACATGCATGTTTCCATTTGCGCTCATCATTGAACGCCTTGGTGTAAATATCGGCCGCCATCCTGTCGGTGACCTCATACGCCAAGTACATGTAATCACGTGTGAACATCTCATGCATCCACGAAATGCTAACACCATGGCTTCTCTCAAGGTGGCGCATCGTGGGGTTCCTCCCCGATCGCACAACACCAATCATAGCCGTATTATCGTCATAGAACACAAAGTTCGGTGACTTCTTGAGGATCCGCTCTACCAACTTGAGAGCGGGCATACCCATCGATCTCATGGCAACATCGGCCGCAACAATCTCGGCCTCGGGAGTGGAGTGACTCACACAACCCTGTCTTTTAGAGCTGCCAGACAACGGAAACCGGGTATTAGGCCCTTGTATATTCAAGTGTCCACCGGTGGTGGAACGCAGCGAGTCAATGCATCCCGCAAAGTCAGCATCCGCATACAAGGCCAAGTGCACATCGTCCATAGGGTCTCCAACCCAACCGACCATGCGCCAATGTTTGGTATGATGCACATAGCACATCAAGTGATGCAAACCCCGATCATCGGAGTCGGTCCACCTATGCACGTTCCGTGCTAGGCGATTCACTTGCCGCAACAAATCGACGCGAGCAATCCGCGCACCGTACAGCAACTTCATCAGTACGCTAGCGGCATGCGGAGCAAGGTGTCCACGCACGGGCTCCTTCATGGCCAACTCAGGAGTCCCTCCCCGCTGGTCCGGCACTGTGGCAGAACCGTCGGGGGGCACAAGATTGTTACACCAATTGCACACGACTGACGGCCCCTCTCTGGCAGGCTTCCGTGAGACGTGATTCTTTGTTTCTTCATGCAACTCAGGGGTGACAACCTTATTCAACTTCACGTCGCCCGCCACTTCAAGATAGCGGTCGACACAGGAACGTAGGAACTGTTCCATATCATAGGTCACCGTTGTTACTCGGTGTCCGTTCCCGAGAGTGACGTTTCCCTTGCTTTGATTACAACCAAGGTACATGTCAAGTCCAGTCTCGGGCTCGATCTTCAAACGTGTACGCAACATGCTCCACCTTGGGCAAGGTTCTTCTGTGGCCCTGCCATTTTGAAGTCGTCGACATACACAACCAGAACAAGCTGGAGCTTTTCATGAATGTACACTGATGGCCATTCTTCGCCGATGGGTTCAAAACCAACGGCACGCACCGATTCATCACAGTGCCGTACAGCGCCTTCCTCAATGGGACGACTGGTCTTCTGCGCTTACCCATTTGCATTCATTTGGCACAGCCCCGGTGGCAATTCAATCCAACACGGCGTGCCTCTCAAGGTGGCCTGTATATACGCTTGAACAGCGTCGGCCATCTGCGCATCCCAGCCATCATGACAACCCAAAAAATCCGCCCAACGCGAGGCTTCGAATGAAGCAGGAGAGTTCCCCAAATCTTGAAACATCGCAGCCTCAAAGCTTTGGTTCTTCACTTGGTTCCCAGCAGCACGCCTCTACCCTTGAACTTCCTCTTAGGATCACCAACGGGCAACTATGAGTGCTTCTCAACGCAAATGCCATGTGCGCGAGCCATGTGTATCTCTTCCCCTTTCGCTCTTGCCTCCTTGGCCACAGCGTCATATTCACGCACCGCGCCAAGATCGAAGACGCCCTGGTCGATTAATCCCGACCATTCTTTCTTCATCGATGCCAACGCATCAGGGTTGGTCAGCATCTCTTTCCGGCCAACCGGCCTGGATACTAAAGCGTCGAAGAATCGTACAACTTTCACAGCTTTCTCTCATTCGCTCAGAAGTCACGCACGGCATAGATGGGTACTTCTTGGCTTCACCGTCTTCGCCTATCGCAGGCATCGCGAGTGGCACTTTTCCAGAAACTACCTCAGCAGACTCCTCCCATTCATACCAGGTAAGATCCGTCGATTCGTCGACCGATGGATCCGTCCCCGATGCCGTCTCAGCTTCGTCTTTATGACTCTCCATGACTGATGCAACCGCCTTCGTCCAGTTTGGAGTCGACTTTGACCTCAGACTTGAACTTCCAGGCATAAATTACTACCAGACACTCAAATTCTTTCTCAAGCTGAACGTTTCGTCTCAAGACGTCTTGGGACTGCTTGGAATCCATGAGGACAACCACCCCGTCGACAGGATTAACAACAATCCTGACCCATTCAAGCTCAGCCAAGTGCTTCCCATCCATTGGGTTCTTGATCTTTATATGTTCTTCCGCAATATCCCAATTGTACTGCATTCTAATCCATATCCCCAGCGGCTTTTGCACCTTGTCTCGAGCATCGATCGAATTCCTTTTTCTTACCACCGGGCATCTGTAATGTCCGTGCCTCTGCCGGCGCGGAAATATCAGACTCTTTACTCTTGGGATCTTCCTCTTTCCTTTTGCCACCGCCCTTCACCTCGGCCTTCTCTTCCTTGGTGTAATATTTACTCATCATCTTCCATTCTTCAGGAGTGAACTCTGGAGGTCTCGATGTCTTCATTAGCCTCCTTGCCATCGTCGTTGACGTACGTGATACCATCCCCGGGTAGCCCAACTGACACGTGTGGAAGGTCGGACTTCGCAATCTTCTCATCGCCCTTAAATTTTCCATCTCCTTTCCCTTTTGAGGAGCTCGGTCTAGCACCTTCTTCTCTGCATGATCCCCCCGATCTCCGGCGGTCACCTCCGGGCCATCGTCGAGCAGTAGACCAGCGATCTGATCGACCTCATCGTCAAGCAGTCGCTTCTCGTCACTCTGCAGCAATTCAGGCTCGTAGTCCTCATCCTCGATCAGGCGGTCACGTGCAACCAGACCGATTGCATCGATAGACATCTCTATTCCTTCCAAAGTCTCGTTGGCAACCTTGTACTTCTGTTGTATTGGGAATGTCAGAGGAGATTTCAGAATCATCCTCTCCGTCTGATGTGGCATTCTCAACCGAGGCGGAACCTTTGCCTTCTTGATGTTCAGCTCCGCACCCGCAAATGCAGTAAGTGCCCAAGCACGATACTTGTTTGCCCAATGCATGCCAGTGCTCAACACATATCCAGCAAATATACCAGTTTCCCCTCTCGGCTCGAACTTCTCCCTCTTTACCCCTCGTGCTTCGCTCGGCTTGAAGTCCACTAGCGCACCAAAAGGTATCTTCTCGCCCTTGAACTCCTCGCCATGCAGCCTCATCCATGCACTCGATCCTTTCACCTCTTCGATGTTCATGAGATGGCACAGAGTGGTGATGGCCTGCACCCAATAACACGTGGGTAGACCGGCATGTACTAGACAAGCCGAAGTCTGGTCAATGATGTATTGATTTGTTCTTTCAGCAAGGGAATTGTTCTGCGGCCGTCCAGGCAGCGATAGGTCGTGGTTCAGCTTCAGCTCCACGCACGCATTGATCAGTTCCGGGCCGTCATCTGAATATTCCTGCTTGATTTTCCTCCTCCCGCAGAAGTGCTTGATAGCCCTGACGACTGAGTCAGTGTCTCTTCTCGCGGTGGGATAAGCCATGATAATTCCGGTATATATGTCCCGGATGATGAGCGCATACCTGCCTCCCACTTCATGATCTCCTGATGCCGTCACAAAGTCGAACGTCACCAGGTCACCGAACGTCTTCACTTCTCTTTTGAATGCTCCCGTTCGTGATCTGATGTGTCTCATCTTTGCCTTGACGCATGATTCGCAGAAGGGATTTCGGTATCTGTGTGTAAGCAAATGAGCTATGGAGTTGGCGTCCTTCTTGAGGACTCCCACTTTCCCCTTTATTGATGATCCTTCGTACACGTCTACTTCGATTCCGGCATCTGGATCATCTTCATCAACCTCTTCCTCGTGAGCTTCGGCATCACCATGTCGATGCGGGACTGACCCAACTTCTACAGGTATTTCCTCAGCCACGGGAGGCGGACGTACCGGACCGGCTCCTCCGGGTGGCCCGAAGTCGAATGCCCCGTCGTGGTGTTCGCCCTCGGCCTCTGCGGACTCACCGACAGCGGCGGGTGTGAGGTCGTTCTCATCGTCACCTCCCTGATCTGCCTCGTCGTTCGTTACCATCGCCAATACTTCCGAAAAGTGCTCCTTGAGGTCGTCTATCGTAGGGCGATGCCTGTTACTCCGAAGTTTACCATCACTCACTAGGTACTGGATGTCGTCCTTGACCTGCAAGTGCACGAATCCCTGCTTTGGCGTAACCATGAAAGGTAGTTTACCAGGCATCCAGTGAAATGCATAACCCATCTTCATGCATCTCCTCCCCACTGACAATACCGTGGGTGTCTCATCCAATACATGCGGTTCGACAGTCTCGTCCAACTCGCCCACGACTATCTTGGCCACATCAGATGTGGAAGTGGAACCATTCGCGGTCTGGAATACGATCTCGTCGTCATCTTTCACGATGTCGACACCCAGGCTCTTCGCCTTGGCTCTTCCAATGAGATCATGACCACATCCGGTGTCCATCAACCATTTCACCCGTTTGCTTATGCACGTTGACATGGCGAAAACGTTCTTCGGCATACCATGCTGCTTCTTCCAGTCGACAGCCGATTCCTTGATCTCGTCCTTGTTCCGATCATACTCGAACATTATGCTGCTCTCCTTGGTCACCGGGAAGTAGTGCTTCTTATTTACATCATCCACTACTTCTCTCAGTATCTTCGCACGTATCAATGATCGTTGGACTTGATAGGCTGACAATTCACGATGATCACTGCTTTTGAACTTCTTCTCGTCGACGTACACGTACTGATAAGGCTCATTCTCATTGTCCTCATAACCGTACCATTCCCCTTTTCGTTCCCTTTGCCTTCTCTCGTCTTCGAGGTAGGTGATCTCCCCATTCTCGTCGACGTCGAGCACTTCCTTGAACCACACCATTTTCTCGGGGATCTCGGACTCGCCAGTCCATCTCGATGATTCGCTCATCGCGTCGTCATCGTGCTCGTGGTAGACAGTCTCGGCTTCGTCCGGTTCGACCTGATCAACGTCCTTCTTGAAGCTTACATTCCCTGCAGGAGCCGATTGCTTCAGGACTATCGCGGGCATTGCGATGGCCCTCCTCGCAATGGCAGGCGCTGCGGCTTTGGCGGCAGCCTTCGACTTGGCTTGCGCCTCGTCATTTGACGTTGCTGGAGCTGAATTGTTCTTGATGAGCTCGTGCCTGTACTTACAGGCGCTTCCCCTATCGCACTTCCCCTTCTGAAACGCGAAGCATGCTCCATCATCTCTCTTTGGTGACGATGATCTGGACTTGGATTTGCCCTTTCCTTTCCCCTTGGACATACTCTCCAACTTGTGCTCCGTCTTCTTGCTGTGGGAAAAAGTGCATTCATTCCCTTTCACGCACCCCTTCGCCGATTTGAAGTGGTACTTGCAGGGGTTATCCTTGCTTCCGCCCGGACTCTTGCCTCTGTCGCTGGCACCGTCGGACTTGCCGTTCTTGCCAGCGTGGCCCTTTGCCTTGGCTTTTGGGAGCACAGGAGCGGCATCAGGTCCACCGGGTTTCCCCTTTCTGCCCTTGCCACCCTGGTTCTCCTGTTTGCCAGTTGCTGGAGCCGCATCTTTCCCGCCTGACTTCATCATCGACTTGACCGATTTCTCCTTCATGTCGAGCATCAGGTCTTCCCGATCTGCCTTGATCTGATAGTCGATCAACGCCAATAAGAATTCATACGTCTTCTGAGGATGCTTGTCCGGTAGTCTATGGTAGGCATTGAGGCCGAACTCCATCTTCTTGCTCCCTTTGTTCTTCCTGTAAAGGATGTCTCTGAGAGCCAGCTTACTGGGTCTGTCCTCGCTCCTCATCTTCAGCAGCAAATCATACCATTTGTTCCTGAACATGACCAAGTTCTTGTCGCCAGGAAAGTCAAGGTTGAATAAATGCTCGTTGTGGTAGACAAGATCCGTTCTATCGGAAGTTCTGAATGATTGCATAACTAATGCCACCAACTCTCGTCCCTTCACGATCACCCCTTGTTGATGTCGTAGTTCAGAGTGTCGTGTAGCATCGAGGTATACGTCCTTGGCTTCGTCAGGTGCTTGTTTCAGCATGTTCTGCATGCCCATGGCCATCTTAATATCTATCGTAGCAAATCTGTCGCCACCTGATTCGCTAAGCAAATCCAGGTCTGGGTTCAACCCAAGAGCCTGCTCCAGCCATTTCGTCCATGCGTCGGTATCTGGATCTGCACATGCGCTCAGAACATTCATCAGCAGTTGCATCTTCCAGGTGTCAAGTTGATGGATCTTTGGCCAGGCCGGAATAGATACTCTCTCGGCATCTTTCCTCGAGATTCTCGGTCGATCATTCTTGATCTCTCGGTTATCTCTCGATCTCCTTCGTCTCCTCCGTGTCCGATCGTCTTCTTCCTCTTCTTCTTCCTCGTCTTCATCATCTCCTTCGTCGTCGTCATCCTCATCCTCATCATCGGGTGGATCATCCGGAGGTCCTCCTCCGCCACCAGCGAGGCTCAACTGACGTCGACCCGCTCCCTGCCCATTCCCATTGGGCGGGAATCCACCGTAATCCAATGGGGGAGTAGTACCGTTGTT
This sequence comes from Effrenium voratum, assembly GCA_963377175.1. Taxonomy (NCBI): domain Eukaryota; class Dinophyceae; order Suessiales; family Symbiodiniaceae; genus Effrenium; species Effrenium voratum. The sequence goes on along the minus strand of CAUJNA010003588.1, from coordinate 465,637 downwards.
TCCCCCCCCATCACCACCACCAGTCGTAGTAGTGGATTGTGGGACATGCCCAACAACCCCTTGCATCTGGGATAGGTGTACATCGATCATTGGATCACCGAAAGACGGAAAGAGAATCGAACCTGGCATCAGCGACGAATTAGGGATTTGATTTGAAGACGATGACGGGACTGACCCAGCCACCTTCTTGTCTATCCTATTTGAATTAGCCTGGGTTCCTCCCTCAGCGTGTTTCACTACTGCTCGTTCACGATGTCCATCTTTGCTGCTGGAGGCTTCCTGTGTCTCCAGCTTCTTGTGTGCACGTAGTTCCTCGTTGTCAGCATCGAGTTGGCGTACAAAACTCTCTTCTTGCTTGAGCGTCGCCTCTCTTTCCTTCAGTTGTCCCTGAAGCTCATGTCTCCTCGAGGTACTCATCGTACATTCCCTTAGCTGTCAATCTCCAGTACTCAGCCTCCTTCGACTTCTCGTCCATCGTGCACCGTTCCTCTTGTTTCTCTTCTTTGACCTGGGCTAACTCCAAGATCGCATTCTGACGATGACCACCTTCGACAGCAATCATCTGGTCCTTCATCGACACGTCGGACTCATATTGTTTGACGATCTCTTCTTTTTCGCGAAGCAAGCAATCTGCTCTCTTCGATTCCTGTTCCGCAAATACTGTAACGTCATTCAGCCTCGCCATCAGCTGTTCCCTGGAGTCCTCCAATGAGTACGTCTCGGGGCGCTTGACGAGTGCATGCTCCAACTGTGATTTCAGACTTTGGACCATCTCCTCCTCGTTGAACTTATCGATAGATGTAGAAGATTCTATGCCTCTGATCTGTTGCTGATAAGCTGATATCTGTTGTGAAGCCTCACGGGGTATCTGATTTGCACGTATAGCTGATTCCTGCGCGGCCGACTTCTCGCTTGCCATGTAGGATCTCATCAATGCAATCTCCCGCTTCTGCTCCATGATAGTTCCTTCAGCTTGCCTCATCTGTTGCATTATAATATTCGACTCCATGTCTTTCTTCTCCCCGTAATGAAATGCGTTCATTTCCACCTTGCGCATCTGTTGGGCTTCTTCCTCAAACTTGCGCCATGCCTCAGCCATGTGGTGTTGGTGGTGACTCACTAGATGTCCCGACTGCTTGCTGGCAATCTCGCATCGCCTTTCCAGCTCCTGGATCCGGATGGTGCTTCCATAGTCTTCTTGATGAAGATTCGCCATCGCTGCCGACATTTCATCAAGTGTCTTTTGATATTCCCCGATCTCCATCTCCATCTTGTTCTTTTCTTTAATCGCGGCGCGAAACTCAGCACTGGTGGGTGATTTTGACCTCGCACCTTTCGATGTTGACCTCACGCCCTTCTGCGACGTCCGCGGTGTCGCAGGCGAAGATGACGATCTTCTCGGTGGGGATTCTCTTTGCTTCGACTCCTGATGAACATCGATTTGCTTCCATGATCTCGTGTGGATATGTCGCTGAATAGCGCGGATCCTCCGCTCCCAGGTTCGTCCTGTGAGTCTGCGATCATATCCATCACCGCAGGAAGAGCCATCAATCCATTGGATCCCTCTGAGCTGCTGTTCCCAAAAGTTGCAGTACTTGGGCTCGCCGAAGACGCCATTGTACTGTGTAGGTTATCGTTCCTTTATTGTCCCTGTACCCGCAATATACCAGCTGTCTCCCAGTCCAGTGTAGAGCTTGTAGTTACGGCTGATAACCTGTCAAGAGACGGCAAGGTGACGTCCCGTGGGACGCTATGCACCGAACCCTCAAGCTGTAATACCAACCACGTGGAAAGGTGTATACGGACGATGCCGTTATAGCCGAACCCGTGTAAACGTTGTAAGGGAGAAGGAATGATAGTTACAACAGTGGTCCTGACGAATGCAGCGCAAGCAGTTGTTTTCGCTCTTAATGCCGATCACGTAGGTATGCAGTCACACATCAGATCTTGAACCTCAATTGTGTCTTGAGCCAAATGGCGATCAATGGAACTGGGGAAGCAACACCAACAAGGACCTCAGAACAGCTACCCAATTTCGGCACGGGGCCTAGAGGGTTTTAACAATTATTAACCACTATATCTTATCAGGAGCGATACGGAAACTAAACAAAGAAGACAGTCTAGTAGATGGACAGATGCGAATTATTGAATTCTGGTGGGATGGAATAGGTGAATGGAAAGCGGGAGTGATTTAGTTTAATGATATTATTCAATTATAATATGATTAAACCTAGTGTTTATATTAAATTGATAGAAAATATTTTTCAATATAAACCCCCACCCCTCAACATAAAATAAAAAACTACTTAAAGAAAAATGGATATAATATAGGAAGAGAAAAAATGACACTGTTTAATTATAACCATTGTCCTTGTAAAAATAAATGTAAGTCTGTCGTGGCACTAGCTAATATTTTACCAGTTGATGTGTGTAATCTTATAGGAGGCTATATTAGAGAACCATGTTTTGATTGTTGGTATTTGATGGATGAAGAAGAAAATTTTAAGAGAAATAAAGACATTCCTGAAGAAGGACTGGAAAAAGCAGAACTTCAATTAAACATTATTAAACAAATGCAAAATAATGTGCAAAATAATGATATTACACAACTAACAGGATACCATTTTAGTTTAAAACATTACAGAAAAACATTGACAGAGTATTTGATATACAAGAAGTTAAAGAACGGTTTAAAAATAGAAAAATGTATTATCAAGCATTAAAATCATACTGTAAGAGTAAGAATAATGAATATGAAGTTTGTTTAGTTTTAAGACATTGTCTTAACATTGAACATTTAAAAACAATTAAACGTTGTGGGTTTAGCTTTCCAAACCTAAACAGTTGGTGGTCATATAGAAATAACAATTATTATATGAGATATATTCTTAGCGAATTAATTGAAATTTACACAGACCAATTAATAAAAGGATACGAGCATTATTGTTGTGAGTATAGTATGAGTTGTTATAGTGGTTGTATCGCTGGCGAGATTGAATACGGGTAAAATTAACTTTTGTTTATTAATATTATTATCTTATAATATGATTAAACATTGTTTTATAATCTAACAAGAAGGTTAAGACATTTAAATTAAACCTGAAACCCAGACCAGCCGACCAGCAACCCCTAGCCAAAACTACTTAAAGAGAAAAAACCTTATATATAAAGAGAAAAATGAGTGAGGGTAAAATGTTAGAGAAAAATTTTATGGTTGAGAATTGTGCTAGCTTACCTATGGAAGCATTGTTAAACATCGCTTCTTATATGAATGGCAATGAAGGGTGGCAAAGACTAAAACAGTGTAAAGCATTAAGGGTCTTACAAAGGAAATGGAAACCGTCTATTTTTGAACGAGAAGGAGAAGGAGAAAGTAGATATTATGTGTTGATTAGCAATATATGTTTGAAAGGTGATAAAGCACTTTCATATGCGTTGAAACCACCAAAAGAATTATTAAGAGTGATGAAGTATGATGAAGAAATAAAGGTTGGAATAGAAATTAGTTCGAAAATTATGTATAGGAATAATATTTGCAACTGTAGTTATTATGCATCAAGCGAACAGAACAAGATAACAAGTAGAGCGTCATTACAATTTTATATTGAAAAAATAGTTGAAGAAATAAAACAGACTATGAAACGAGACGAAATCATTACTATAGAACATATTACATTTGAAATTTTCACATAACAGAAACAATGATTTCATTGCTTAATCATAATATTTAATTATAATATGATTAAACAGTGTAAACTTTTATAACCTTTCATTATACTGTAATTTTAACCTATAACAAAATTTCATTAACAAAACATATATCAAAACAAATACAACACCAACACCCCAGAACTTGATAACTACTAAAAGGGCTACCTCTTTCAAATGAAAAAATGTCGGCCCCCAGCCCAACAATGAACAAGGCGACAATTTACCCAAGTGATTACCTTAACGAAAACGATAAATAAGCTCCCTAAAAACCCTCTTTTAAAAACGAATAAGGGGGAACACAGATTTGAGATGAACATAAAAACCATAACAGGCAACCATCAACAGGCCACCCCCCCGGCCCCCTACTTTTACCATTTTTTGGGGGAGCCTTCGCCAGCTTGGCTGAGGCAGTGGACCACTTCCTTGTTTTCTTTTGAGAAAGGGACTAGCGTGACCCCTTGCCAAATGGGGCTAAAAGCCACAACCTCCAAGCCCCTGGCAAAAGGGGGAAAAAGCAAAGACCAGCCCGCCCGCAAAGTGTGCCATCCACATCCCTTTGCAAAAAGGGATCAGTCTCACCCGCGTGTCAAGCCTCGCCCCTGCCATATGCCCCTTAAGTTGCATCGCAAACCCTCTACACCCCTCATATCTGTTGATGTCATATATATATATTGTTAGGCGATGGCAGGGGTGGGGCGAGACACAAAAAACCAAAGCCTGAAAGAGCAGGCAAAAAAGCGTGCCCTGCAGCTCAGGGCTACCTCTATAGGGAAACCCACCTTTTTTTACGCTTAGATATGAGGAATGAAAAAGAAAAGGGAACCCTCTGGAACAGGGTGCCAACCCTTAGGACAGGTAAACCCTTTGAGGGGGGCAGTTGGGTTTTGAGCACAGGGCACACCCTTTGTTTTTTTGAGATGGTGTTGTGGAGACTCCTTTTCTTTGGGTTACAGCCTCAGGAATAAGGCCTGTCTCTTTGAGTTCTTTGGGGTTGCTGTCTAAGGGAAACTGTTTCCGGTGTCCTAAGGACTGTTTCTGAAGGGGGTAGTAACCCTAGGCAATTTCCATGTAAAGGCTCAGGTCCAGGGCTCCAGGGTTTCTAGGAAATTTCCTTGCAAAAGGAAATGCTCCAGGGTTTCTAGGAAATTTCCTTGCAAAAGGAAATGCTCCAGGGTTTCTAGGAAATTTCCTTGCAAAAGGAAATGCTCCAGGGTTTCTAGGAAATTTCCTTGCAAAAGGAAATGCTCCAGGGTTTCTAGGAAATTTCCTTGCAAAAGGAAATGCTCCAGGGTTTCTAGGAAATTTCCTTGCAAAAGGAAATGGTTCAGGGTTTTCAGGAAATTTCCTCGCAAAAGGAAATGCTCCAGGGTTTCTAGGAAATTTTCTTGCAAAAGGAAATGCTCCAGTGTTTCTTTCCTTGCAAAAGGAAATGCTCCAGTTTCAGTTTGGAAGGGACCCCTTTTCTTCGTGATGCAACCACCCTTTTCGCAAAGGGCCACACCACTAACAACCAAAATGAACAACAATTCAAGAGAAACAAATTGAGGTTCACAGGTAGTTGTCACATTCTTCCCCCCGCTACAACCCCAAGAAACAAAACAAGGTGTGACCTTAGCTCTGCGTTGGTTTTTCTAGGAACCTTTGGTGGGAAAAAAGAGAGTGATCAAAAATGATCAAACATGATCAAAGGTGATCAAACGTGATCCAACCCATGTTTTAATCATTTTTAATCACTTTTGATCACTCTTAATCACTCTTAATCACTCTTAATCACTTTTGATCACTTTTGATCACTTCTGATCTCCTTCCTTTTCACCCTTGTTTGGTCCCTCAGAAATACCAAAAGGAGTCAACTAGGAGTGACAGGTGTGACTTTTGAGGGTTCGAAATGAGGGGCATAGTGTGTTGGGGGCACCTTCCTGGCTACCATTGATCGCGTGCTGCAGCCAATAGGCTCAAACCATTTGCCACCTAGTTTCCACTTGGTTGCATTAGGATATAAGCAAGTGTCAACCTAAACCCTTGTGAAAGGGTGCAGCTAATGCCCCCAAAGAAAAGGCCAGCAAGCAATACCCCCTTGCCAAAGGGGAAAGCAGCCACCAAAAAGGCAAAAGGCTCAGCAGTCACCCGAGAAACTTGGAAAAGTTGGGAGAGCTGAGTTTCAAGGAGAAAGTGAATCAAATTGCAGATGAGAACTCTGACATAGATGATGCTGCTGATGCCCTACAAGACAGCATGACGAAGGGTGAGAAATCCAAGGCGTGGAACCGCCACCAGAACCACTTGAAAAAGGATGAGAATGCTAAGGAGGAGTTTGACAATCTGGGGAGGAAAGAAAAGGGCAGGGCCACAGCCCTTTTTCTCATGAGAACTGATGCCTCTAAGTTTGGCCATATCACCAGATCTGTGGAGCAAACAGACTCCTTGCAGAAAAAGGAGAAGTGGCTGTGCCCTTGACAAATGGGGGCAGACAACACTGGACAAGCACCTGTCTTCGGGCCAAACATGGGGTGTGTATGAATACATGGACAACGCAGACTGAAGAGGACAAGCACTGGCAAATCGAAAAAAGCTTGGCAGCAGGGTTAAGAGTTCACCTTGGAAAAGGACGATGATGAAGAGCGGGGGCAGCGAGCTGCACTCCGTCATGACTGGCAAAGGCAGCAGCAGCAGCAGCCCGCTTGGCAAAGGGAAAGGGGGTAAAAAGGGTGGGAAAAGGGGTAAGCCTGAACTGCCGGTCCTGCACGATGATGACCCGGAAGACCCTCTCAAAGATGCTCTCGACAAAGCAAAGAGAGCAAAGACGCTTCTCATTACCACCCTGAGTAACTATGAAGAAGCCTTGGAAAAGGTTAAGAAAAGCCCTTACCTAAGCAAGCAAAGCCTAAAGGAGAAAGTTGACTGCAAGAAGACAATGGAGGATGCGCTGGCCCAGATCAAAAAATCCCTTGCTAAAGGGGACAGTGCAAATTGGAGCCCTTGAAAAAGGAAATCATATTGTGCGCAGCTGCAGTGAAGGATGCCAAGGAGGAGGCCAAAGAGTTGGTGCAGATTTCCCACAAAGCTTTGTCAAAAGCTACTACGAAAAAGGGTGCCTAGCCGCATAGTAAGCAGGGAAAAATAAAAACGCATCCTGCAAGGCACACCTTGAAAAAGGCCATAAGCCATATTGCCTTTGTCAAGGCCATGGTGTTGTATACGGCAACTGGGAAACTCAAGAGGGGTGACCCAGGGAAGAGCGAGCTCAGATAATGATGGAAGAAGCGTCTTGGGGGAGTGGTTGCTTCCCAAAAAAAACCGGTTTTAATATGCAAGGGGGTGATACTAGTGGTCAGCCCCACAAAAAAAGAAAAGCCCATGCCAAGTCCACTTCTGGTCTGCCGTTTTCGAAAAAAAGATGGGACACGGGGTGGGGTTTTAGACTGGCGCATGCTCCCCCTGAAAGAAAAAAACGGCAAGCCCTCAGCCCCCACAGAAACACAGTATATAGGCCCAAAGCACACTTAACACGGATGTGTTCCTTCAGTCTTGGGCCACCCCTTGAAAAGCACACTTGGATATGTTCCGTCAAACTGATAGCATGCCCTCAAAAGCACTATACAGAAGGGACACCCTTTTCAGACCCAAGGGCCCTCCATTTCCTGCAGCGGTTTTGGCTTTAGCGATCCTAGCGAGCTTGCAGTCCCCTTGCAAAAGGGGGCTAGCCAATGGCCAAAAGGCTCAGGGGCTGGCAGTTAGAACTAGAAAAGGAAAAGGGGGAGGAGGCAGACCTTGAAAAAGGTAAGGGTAGCTCCTTGGCAACTGCCCTACTTAGCCTGTGGTCTCACGGCAAACTTAGCGCCGTAACCATTCGATGGCTTGCCGAGTGCCAATATGTTTGACGGCGCCGACCGTCCTGAGCTGGCATCAATGGCCAGCGCAGGGTCTCATGGCGTGCACAGAGGCAATGTCCATCCCGACATCGCGAGTAGGTTTTGCAACAGCACTGGGCTGCCTGACGCTCACCTCATCCCAGTGGAATGCCTGGACCCCAAAACCTTGAAAAAGGAAGAGGAGATGGCTGCCTGCTTTCTCCCGCACATGGTGTTTGCCAGCCTTACTTCCTATAGCAGCTTTTCAGCTTTGTTTGGCGTTGAAAGCCTAGAGACTTTTTGGAGGGATGCTGAAAAGTGTGGGGATGACCGGCTGGACCACCACCCAATGAAGGTCCAAGGGTGGAGGAAAAAGACCATACCCCTGTTCGTGCATGGCGACGGGGTTGAATATCAGACTAGAGATAGTCTCATGGTCTGGTCCTGGGGCGGCTTGATCAACTTGTATGGACCCTTCCAGAAGGAAATTCTCATGGCCTCCTTCCCCAAATCTTGCACTACAGAAAAAATGGGATAGCATCATGAAGTGGCTGTGCTGGAGCTTCTCCGCCTTGGGAACAGGCCTGCGCCCCACTCGTGATCCAGACGGCGCGCCCTTGAAAAAGGACTTGCCCTTCTACGCTGCAAAAGGCACTCCTCTTGCCGGAGGGCTAAGGGCGGTAATTTGGTGCGTGATGGGGGACCATGAGTTCTTTTCAAACACCTTGAAATTGCCCCACTGGCAATCGCACAACCCGTGCTGGGAGCGCAACGCCTTGGGAAAGGCGCGGGCCGAGGCAAAGGGTAAGCCAGGGATGTGCTTTGCAACCCTTGAGAAAGGGAAGCAAGAATTTACCGTGGCTCCAAACAGTGAGGCAAGAGAACACCCCAGGTCAAGCCACCCCCTCTTTCGCATGATTCCTGGGCTCACGACCAAGTTTGTAACGGCCTGCACATTTTGTTTGACCATGGGGTTTATTCCCACTTGCTTGGCAGCATTATTCATTATCTATGCTGGCACGATGGTGTCGGGGCTGGTGTCAGGCAGAAGATAGAGCCTAAGCAAAGGCTTGGCCTTATCTTTGAAGCCTTGCAAAAGGAATATAAAAGGCAGCAGTCCCCCACAAGACTGACCAACCTCAGGCTGTCCATGATTTGTGACACAGCAGCGCCTCACAGCTCTTACCCAGCGCTGAAGGCCAAGGGGGCTGAGTCTAAGTGGCTAGCCCCTGCTTTCCTCCCAGTGTGCAAAGCCCTTCTACAGCCCAGCCTGGAGCATGAAGCTGCCATGCTAAGGGCCTTGCAAAGCATGTGTGACCTCATCGCACTGTTTGATGACTCAGGAATGTTTTTGTCTTCGAATGCCTGGAAGCAAGCATGCGCCCTTGCAAAAGGGTTCTTGGACACATACGCGCAGCTCCATGAATGGGCAGCAGAAGCAAATAGAAAAATATTCCATATTGTTTTTAAATTTCACACCTTCCAACACTTGGTTGAGAACAGCAAGTACTTGAACCCCAGGGCGCACTGGTGCTTTTCTTGCGAAGATTTCGTGGGGAAAATGGCTCTGCTTGCGCACTCAGTGAGCATGGGAGTGAGGTCGACCAAAATATCTCAGAAAGTTTGCACTAAGTACAAGCTTCTGCTAGATCTCCTGCTGACAAGGGAAGGGTTCGAGCTGTGCCAAAGGCAGTTTGAGTAAACCTCCTTGAGAAAGGAGAGTGAATCCCCTTGAGCTGCAGAGACAGTTTGAGTAAACCTCCTTGAGAAAGGAGAGTGAATCCCCTTGAGAAAGGAGCCTGGAGTTCTGCAAAAAAACCTGGAGAAAGATTAGAAAAAGAGACATAGATATCAAATGAGTTTCTTCATGTTCTGATATTGATTCGGAAATTGATTTGGATATTGATTTTCATATTGATTTTCATCTTGATTTTCAGATTGATTTTGCCTATGAAAAGTATAGCTTTTTTGGATTTGATTTTTGCATTGAATTTCAGACTTGAAAACACATGCTCTCAGATTGATCGTGAAAACGACAGAATCAATTATTTTATATTGATTTCAACTCAAAATCGTTTTCAAAATCAAAAGGTTGATTAGGATCAAAATTTGATGCTCAGGGTGATTGGACATTCCGTGGCCCCATTTGGTGTGAACAGTGCCTTTCGAGGCGCGATGCGCACACGGATGAGCTGCTTGTTCTTCTTGTCAAGGATCCAACGGTCCTGCTTCTGAGACCCAATGATTTTAGGAGTTGCTAGGTCCTCCTTCGTCTCGCATAAATTTGCTGCACAAACAGTTTCACTCTTGGAGATATCCCCCCGGAGGGAAACTTGATGCTGTTGTCATCATCGTAGACGTAGTTGGTGAGGCCCTTGTGAGCAATTTCTCCATGAGCCTTCACTCTTGCAACTCCAGCGAGATCGACGAGTGCATGTCCTGTGCCGGATACCGGAACTGCTTGACGGCTCACGCCAAAAGCCTTGCATGTGATCTTGTGACATTGAGGTGTGTGCTCGATGGTCATGTAAAGGTTCCGCATCTGACTGATGCTGAGGAGGATCGGTACAGTTCCTTGACGTTGATGTTGGTACTGCATGGAGGAGTTGTGTGACACCGAAGACTGGCGGTCTCTCCGTTTGCAAAAGTGAACTTGGTCTCGGCCGGGATGTACTGCTAGGAGACGATGTCCTTCATGGGTTCGATGGCCTGAGTAAAAGCTGGATTGCATGCCAGCTGCTCGCATAGGTCGGATTGTGCTGAGGGTTGATGACAGGCGCCATCAGCTCTGTTGCCAAAAGGCTGTGATTTGTTGTGACGGACAAATTGTGTTCTGAAAATGCATCTGATTGGATCAGCTTCCCGTGGATGGCCTCTTTCTCATGATGCTCATATGCGTCATGGAATGCCTTGTCCTGTGCTGGATGTCTCATGGGATGAGTACCAGCCTTGTTCATTCCATGTCCATGATTGGTCCCAATCTTGGTCTGTCCAACCGGCATAGGTAGGCTCTGTGGATGGGGCTGCTCCTCCGTCTTCTCTGCGATGGCTGCGAACGTCTTGGATTTTCCTTCGTCATGTCCGCCTTTTCCTTTGCCATTCTCATAAGGTGGATATACGGATATTGGAATTTTGATTTTCCTTTCCCTTTCCTTTGCCTTTTCCCCAATATGCCTGGTCGTAGGGATCATAGTTCTCATTGGCCATATTGGCCTTCCCGCCAGAACCGCTTTTTCTGAAGGGCTTAAAGCCACCTCGTTGGTGACTGCCCTTTTTGTTTCCTGATTTTCATTTTTCTTTTCTCTTCTTGAATCTGAAATTCCGCCCTGACACTTTTCTTGCTATGAACGCATCGTTCTCCTCGAGGACCCAGAATGTCTCTTCATCGTTGTTTGACATGAATCCTTTAAGTCCTTCTTCATCCTCAACCCAAAAGCCTTCTTCTCCTTTGTATTCACCTTGTTCGATGATGAAGACTGTGTTGCTTCGGTTGCCTCCTTGAGGTCGGATGGATGGATCTTGAATGGATGTCCTGGTCGTGATGAAGAGTCTCATAGGAGTAGTTCTCTAGTGAAATGTTTCTCAATGACATTGCACTTGTCAGTCTTTCTCTCTGCTGATCTGACAATTCACTCCGTATAATGAAAAACTGCGCAATGAGATTACCCCCGAAAAGAAATGCGTCCCCGCTGTCTGGCATTCCCGTGATATACTGTCTGAGGACTGTTGGATCATCCTCATTGAGCAGGACTGGAGGCGGTACTCGAGTACCAGCTGCTTGCTGATGTCGAGCAATTGTTCTTGCATTTGCGTCCTGTACGGACTGTCGAGATGATGGAGACTGTGAAGGATTTCGAATTTTGATGTAAAAATGAGGAACTCTTGGTTCTGCCTTCTATGATTGAAGAAACTGAGGAGCCTGTACAGATACACGTTGGTCGCACCTTTCAAAAAGTACTTCTTCAGCGTGTTCTTGAAGCAGTTGGCTCCTTCATCAGGATCTTGCAAAAGGTCATTTTGGAGCCTTGTACATATAGGCATCTCCTGTGAGTCTGCTCTTGAGCAGAGGTCCTCTCTTGGGTGCTTCCACCGAAGTGATTGTCACCCAGTCGCCCACGAGTTCTTCATACCTAAACCAGCTGACTTCTCCGTCGTACCATGGCGGCTGCTTGGCGGTCATCGATAAACTCCGTATAGCCTGGTGGTTTGGCCATACTTGAATAGGCTTCCATGAAGCCTTCTCCATCGGATGACATCTTCCCTTGGATCTCTGCAGAAAACCCGCTCCGCTACCACAAATTGATCACAGGATAAGGCTTTATCAGCCTATATCCTAAGAGGTCAGGGGTTCGCATGAGTACATACATAGCTGGCGGTGGTGAGCACTATGTAGCCCTGACCGGTCATGATGGTCACTGACTGCAGACCAGCTCCGTGCTCCGCTACCACAAATTGAAGCCCACTGAAGAAAACTGGTACGCTGTGGTAGTAGGTTGTCTGGATCTATTCCGGAGAGAGTCCAATATGCAAATATGGAGGATTGGAGGATGGATTGTCCCCGGTGGCTTGTGTTGACTGTGAATCCCGCAAAGCGGTCTGCAATGTACCATGAGTCGAATGACTGTACAAATGACTTGAAGGGCCTTGAGCCAACATGTCAGCGGAGTGTGTGAATAGGTCAATGATGTGCAACAAAAAGCAACACAGGGGGGCCCCCTATTTATTAATCATAGGTCAACATTAGCCTGCTAGCTTTAGCTATAGGGGCTGCACCCTGGTGCCGACCCTCGCCGCTTGGTCGCGATGTGCTGCCTAAATCCGGCACCTCTGCATCACCAGCTCCGGCTTGCGGTTTTGCTCGCCTGTGGGAAACCCTCGGCAAACATTGCGTGTGTGCAGGGTTTAGGCCATGTGGCTGACATCATCAGGGTCTGGGGTTGGGCCTGGGTGATGCTTCAGCGGAGCTTGGTCTGCATCATCAAGACTTCCTTCCAAAAAGCCTCTCAACCCATGAAGCACTGCTTTTTACATGGATGGCCGGCCCCCTTTTTCGCGACCGGTTTCGAATCGCTATCGGTATCGAATCGAATCGGTTCGGTTTCAGCCAAAACGCACAGATGCATTTATTCGGGCCCGGAAAACGCATGCGTGACCCGTCGTTGTCCACCGCGTGGGCCTGAATGGCGGGGCCCTGCTCCTCCTTCTTCTACTGCTAGTACTTCTATTACTACTAGTACTACTAGACTACTATAGCTACGACGCTTGCCACTTCTAGTACTACTTCTGCAACTACTACTACTACTACTACTACTACTGCTACTACTACTACTACTGCTTGTACTACTACTACTGCTACGACTACTGCTGCTACTACTACTACTACTACTACTACTACTACTACTAATACTGCTGCTGCTACTACTACCGCTACCATCACTAGAGTACTACTACTACATCGTTTACCGATACTAGTGCTACTGTACTAGGTCTACAACAATACTATTATTACTGCTACTACTGCCACTGCCACTGCTACAACTACTACTGCTACTGCTTGTACCACTACTACTACTAC